>JAECUM010019229.1:0-36283 GCA_016617855.1 Megalonaias nervosa | reverse complement strand
TCAACTTATAAGGTAGTATATATAGTAAGCAAAATATTCCCTTCTCTGTCTCAAAATAATAAAATATCTGAATGCAGACATACAAACAATGCCACAATGCATCCCAAAAAATCTTTATCAACTGACATATGTGGAAATGTCATTATAAATGTTCTACTTCTTAAAGTTCATTACTGTCAAAATTAGTTTTTTAAACCAACCGGCTAAAGTGTCATCACATGTTTACTATCATACCTACCAGTAATTTACATCCCTGCCTCATCAGGCACAGAGCAAACATAAATGGCCACTTACCTAGGACACTCAATATGTCAGCACCCTCATCTGTACATGAAAAGGATACCACTAGATAGTACAGAGGGAGAATTGTCAACCTCTGTGTTACATATGTCTCCAACTTTAAGTAAAACCATTCTGTTTGTTACTATTATAAGTAATTTAAAAATATTTGCTAAACGAGCCTTGACACTGCGCCAAGCAATGATGGGATTTCATCCTCCTACCCAAAAATTAATTATAAAATTTTTACTCAACAACCGTTCTGCAGATTGTGATGTCTTAACTGTGCATTATGGTTGGATCTAACTAAACTTTCACCTATTCCGATGTGATATGAAACAAATGTCTTTAACACAAAACTTGAATGCAAAATTTAATCTTGATGTTGCCACTGGCACAGATACCACTGCCTTGGTATAAGCTAACCTAAGGGAGACAATCAAGTCAAAACTCACCTTTCTTTTTTGTTTTCAAGCCCCAAAGTAGTCAACCAGGTGGCTACATTGTTAGTGGTCCAATTCTGGATATCCATCTCTGCCTTGGGTGGGGAGGCTTCTCTGGACATAACTCTTTCCAAAAGAGGGGCTGGAGAAAATAAGAACATGAACATTAAAAACAATGTTGAAAAAACTCAACAATCAGATTAAAATCAAAACCTGTTTATAATAAATAACCTTTGAATTTACAAAACAAAAAATTGCTAGAATATGAACAATTATCAGTGCTCATCAGATTTCATTATGTCAGAGGTCTCAACGTTTCTGCAGACTGATGCCTTTCATCTCAAATCAATTCAAGACAAAATTACTTAAAATTCAGTGCTCCCTCTTTATGTCCCAAAATGTATTCCAGCCGGTCTTATAGCATCAGTGAGGTCATGGATCTTGTTCACTTGAGTAAACATATTTCAGACTGTCTTATAACACCAGGCAGAAGAAAAGAACTACTTCTCTAATCCAAGTGGAAACAAAAGAACCCTTTCCCAAATCCATGAGAAGACATAAAAACCCCTTCCCTAATCCATGTGGAAACAAACAAGCCCCTTCCCTAATCCATGAACAGGTGGAACAAAAGAACTACTTCCTTAATCCAAGTGGAAACAAAAGTGTGTGTGTGTGATATGGATTTTTAATGTAGATTGAACAATTTTTCAGTCATATCATTACGATGTCTGCAGTGTGATAGTTTAAAGTGATGTCTAGCACTGGGGCAAAATGCTGCAGACATGTGCCATCATGTCCCAACCAGTCACATTATCCTGACACAAGGCCGACCAGTCCTAACAATAACCTCTTAATGCTGAGCACCAAGTGAGGCAGTTGTTAGTACCATTTTTATAAGTCTTTGGTATGACTCAGCCAGGGTTCGAACCCGTGGCCTCCCACATCTGAGGCAGATGCTCTAAACACTAGGCCACTGGAGTGGTCAGAAACAAAAGAACCCTTTCCCAATCAATAAAAAGACATAACAACCCCTTCCCTAATTCACGTGGAAACAAACGAATCCCTACCCTAATCCATGAATATAAGTACCCATAAAAATATAATTCTTCACAAAACACAAAAATTAATAAACACAAATATAAAGTTACCATATATACTTCCTTGTAAGTTGAGTCCAACTGCAAACTACAAAGATCCAGATCTGCCATCGCATAATATCACTGGTGGCCCTGGGTCTATGCAGTATGTTACAAGCAATCAGTAGAACTAATAAAATCAACCCTGATCTGGCAGTCACATTGTGTGACAGTAAATCAGGGTCTATATTGTCTGTCATTGGACTTGACTTATGAGTGATTATATATGGTATAGTACACCACTATTATAACTGTTCGAGACCCTTTTATTCTATGTCAGTTTTGGACTAATAAACTCAGCCTGGGCTGCTAAAATCCCTATCATGGCAGTTTGGGTTGACAAAAGCCCTATTTTGGCAGGCTGAGCTGATAAAGTCCCTATCTTGGCAGTCTGGGTTGATAAAATCCTTATCTTGGCAGCCTAGGGTGCTAAAGTCGCTATTTTGGCAGCATGGGTTGATTAAGTCCGTATTTTGGCAGCCTGAAGTAACTTGGAGACCTCAAATGATCACTTAAATTTTTTTGAAATTTTATGCTTACTGCCCAAAAGTTTACTGAAAATACGAAATAAAAAGTTAGCTATTTCAGGAATAGATGCCTGTACTGGTAGAAAGTCCCACACCAGTATGCAAAGGTCTGGGGACTTGGTTCTTCCATGCCATTTGAGATAAGTCACCACAGTAGAGCTGTTGGATAGAAGGAGGACTCTCTTTCCAGTTAGACCACTCCAGTAGCCTAGTGGTTAGAGCGTCCGCCTCGGATGTGGGAGGTCATGGGTTCGATCCCCAGCCAAGCCACACCAAAGACTTACAAAAATGGTACTAACAGCTGCCTCGCTAGGCGCTCAGCATTAAGAGGTTAGTGTTAGGACTGGTCGGCCTGGTGTCAGGATAATGTGACTGGGTGGGACATCATGCTACATGTCTGCAGCATGATGCCCCAGTGCTAGACATCACTATAAACTGCCACACTGCAGACATCGTAGTGATATGACTGAAAAATTGTTAAAGCTACGTTAAAAAGCCAAATCACACACACTCTTTCCAGTTAAAATTCCTGCCACCAGTGAAAGGCTTTCAAAATGGCCTTCATCTTAAGGATATTGATATGTAGATGCCAGTCCTGGGGAGACCATACTCCACTGGCTTCCCAAAAAGGTGGTAGTAGGTGTGCCCCTGAGCTTTCAGTACATACTGTGATCTCTGACGGTTGTGCTTGCTGAGATATACCCACTGTGAGTCAAGTTAGGTCACTCCAAGTCTACAGATGGTACCTCACATTTGTGCAAATGGGAGCAAACTTTTGACCTCCATTGGGATAAAAGAATCATTTGTATTGGGCGCATACAAAGGTGACCATAGGATGATGAGGTCTATTGCCATGTTGAGCAAGCCTATAAGGCGAAGGAATTCCCCTGCGGAGAGAAATTCTCTTGAAAGTAACAAAGCCACAATGGTCATTCCTGAGGGAGACGTACTCTGATTACCTGAGTTCCATACCTAGAAGACCCAACTGTTGAGATGGTATTAGGTTGGATTTGTCCTGGCTGATGAGAAAGCCCAGATTGTGAGCAGTGTGACAAGGGTTATCATATCATGTTCTAGTAAATAACTCACTTAATGTTTTTTACAGGATGCCGTCCAGGTAACTTGATGCTGCCACCTTGGAGACAGTCTGGACATGAGCCATAACACAGTTCATCAGACAAGTGAAGACCCAGGGGCTGATGTTGAGTTAAAGTGGAAAAAGCACTCGGAACTGATAAATGATGTCGGTGTATGCAAAATGCAGAAACTTCCTGGAAGCCTTGTGAATAGGGATGTGAAGATATGTGTCTTTAATTCCACATTGACTGCAAATTCTCCCTCTTGAATTTCAAAATGTGCGATGGTGTTTCCATCAAGAACCAAGTGGCATGAATGAATTAAGGGTCCTTAGGTCAATGACAGGGTGCAGAGTGTCCTTTGCCTTTGAGACCAAGAAAAGTCTGGAATATAATCCCAGGGTATTATATTTTGAATGATTCCTACCACCCTTTCCTGCAGAAGGTTGTTTATTTCTTGCTGCCAGGTGCTGGCTTTGAATGGGTCTGTCGGAAAGTTTTAGCCGATGGGACTCTGGACAAGGAAAGAGGTGTTTTGAAAGTGATGCAGTGTTCCTTGGAAATCACTTGTCTGGTTCACTGATCATCATGGCAAATCTTGTACCATTTAGCAGCAAAGAATTGAAGCCTTTCTCCTATCAGTACTTGTGGGAAAGGTAGTGTTGGAAGGGTGGTGTGGAGACAAAGTCATTTATTGAGAAATGGAGGTGGTCATAAAGAGAAACTTTGGCACAAGCAATCGCTACTTTTCTGTCTTTGGTCCAGTTTGGTTTGCGAGAACTATGGTTTACAATGTGAGGAACTATGATAGGACAACTTGTCAGAGGTTTCTGTTCAAGTCATGTCCCTTGGTTTATGTTGCTGGTTTCCCAAAACCTCCCTGTTTCAGTGTTGCGGTTGAGAGGTGGGAAAATTTGTTTCCTTGGTGGCTTGTTTGTGTATTTCATTGATCTGGCCATTAAAAAGTAGGTTAGAGTATAATAGTTGTGATTGTAGCTTGATCTTATAATAATGATCCTTAAGGAAGGTGGAGGTGGAGAGCTGTGCATCTCGTTCTGCCAAGTTGTAAATTAGAAGCTGCTGTGACGGCAATGGCTAAAGCATGTTGAGCAGTTCTGTTCAAGACCCAGGCCATTCTGGAGACTGACTCCCATGCATATGCCGTGAAATTCAGATAAGACGAACTCTGTTCCGCTGGTTGGAAGACAGCCATCAATACCAAGTCCGACACAGAGCCCATGGCTAATACAATGCAGACCAACTGTTGAGTGTCATGGAAAGATGTTTGATCCATATGAATAGAACACGGTTTAGTCATTAGCAAAAGCTGCATTGCCCAAGTCAACGGCTGTGTTTCCAAATGAAAAGCTGGTGTATAGCAATAGTAGAACTGCCAACAAGAAGTTGATTGCAGGCATTTTGTGAGAAAAAGCAAAGACTTAATGCTGATGTAAACTGTTCAAAATGTGCCTGACTGTGGATGTAATTTGAAGCTGGATTCTTCCTTTTTTGCAATAAAATCAACAGATGCTGGAGCTCTGGTCCAGCTGGTTGATAAGGTAAGGGGAGGAGTGCAGAACTCTGGCCTAGGTAAGAGGCAGAAAACTTCTTCAATGGAGGCACTGAAGGCTGAGTCTTCCCATGGCACAGTGAGATCAAGAAGTGAAGAAGCCTGAAAGCAAGCAATCTCTGCTTGCATGAGGTAAGGCTGATGTCTCTCAAGTTGCCTGAGACAGAGGTTGCAATGAGTCTTGAGGTCTGCCACTGACCAAACTCAAGGAGCACCCAGAAGCATAAACAGTGATTTCCAACCAGTCCCTTCTAATGACCAAGGCTTGAGAGAAATGAGAGGTGGCATCTATCAGAGGCTGAGGTACTAAGCTTGGCATCATAAATGGAGAGTGCAGTGAGGCCATATGTGGGTTAGACTGGTCTCCATAACTGCCTGTATACACCGTGTTCGACAGACTGGATAACAGATTGATTTCCTGGAACTTACTGTGTTGAGGTCTTTGTCCCTTAAGATCCCTTGCGGTAAGCCTAAGCCAGTCAAAACAGAAATTGGCCATGTTTGTAGGGAGGGCATCATATGAGTTATAATGTTGTTACGGATTACAGGATGTTTGATCCCATGTGACCAGTCCATGTATCGGTGGAGCAAAAGGATACTTTTTGTTCATTCGCTCAATATTTATCATCAAGACCTGTAGAGTGGAACTCTGAGAAGGCAAGGCCTAAAGGTATAGCCAGCAATGATGAGTCCTTTGGTGGTGACATAGGTGCCAGGGCTGTCATTAATCATGCATTTTGTAACTAGAGAACCTTTATTATCTCCCTTATCCACCAAAAATTTCTGCACTGAGGACATGTCAGCATGTAGGATTATAGTGTCTTCGTCTTTCATGTTTCTTCACCATACTACCTGTGAGAGGTTCAAGGACAACCTGTACAGGTAAATGTAATGAAGCATGACATCCAGACACTAAATGTATTAGCAGAGAAAACTCACCTGTAGCCAATAAATGTGGACATATACATATATTAAGAGTTTTCTATAGGTCTCAGGGACTTGCACATAAACATAATAAAAGTACAGCCTGAACTTATTTGTGAGCTTGTATAGGCTACCAATGCAAGTACTTAAGTACAATTAAATGTGTTAAGACAACGAAGTGTGGCTAAATTTGTAAAGGCAGAACACTGTCAAGGTAGAGAGACAAGCTGGAAATATAAATCGATTATCCTTTCCTTTTGAAGTGAGAACTTCTCCAACTTGCATGAGTGGAAGCAGTAACTGAGATATTCATCGGTTTTGCCGCAAGTCCCTATGTTAAGGGGAGAACACTCTGCCCTGCAGCCACCTATGTGGGCAGATAACTTAGCTCTTTATAGCTAAACGTTTTATCTGGGAGGGCTGGATTTGAGAGGTAGCAGTAGTTCACATAAAGTATAATGATTGGGAAATGTATTTAAAGAAGACATGTATTTGCACAGACTTAAAATTTTAATGCATTGACGAAGAATCACATGTTTTGAACTCAACACTGAAATAAAAGTTTACTTCCTCACCATCAACAGTGTCCATACAGCCAATCTTCCCTCTGTTTCCAAGCTCCTTGATAAGTTTTGAGAGCTGAGTGTCCAGCTTACTAACATCACTGAAGTCAAAATACAGCCTTGTACCAACCATCATTCCAAGCCATCCATCAGGAGTGTATGTAGCTTGCAGCCTTAATGGAATGAAGTCCTTCCTAAGTCTGTATACATACTCTGACTCTGAAAATTAACATAGTGTTCAATTTAATAACATAGTGCTCAATTCAATAACATAGTGCTCAATTCAATAACACAGTGCTCAATTTAATAACAGTGTGCTCAATTTCATAATAGTGTTCAATTTAATAATGTAGTGCTCAATTTAATAACAGTGTTCAATTTAATAACATAGTGCTCAATTTAATAACAGTGTTCAATTTAATAACATAGTGCTCAACTTAATAACAGTGTTCAATTTAATAACATAGTGCTCAGTTTAATAACAGTGTTCAGTTTAATAACATAGTGCTCAATTTAATAACAGTGTTCAATTTAATAACATAGTGCTCAATTCAACAACATAGTGTTCAATTCAATAACATGTTGTTCAATTCAATAACATAGTGCTCAATTCAATAACATAGTGCTCAATTCAATAACAGTGTTCAATTCATTCAATACATAGTGTTCAATGTAATAACAGTGATCAGTTCATTAACAGTGTTCAATAAAATAACATAATGTTCAGTTCAGTTCAGTAACATATTGTTCAATTCAAATCAGTAAGTGTTCAATGTAATACCAAAATATTCAATTTAATAACAAAGTGTTCAATCACAAGTGTTCAATTCAATAACAATGTTCAGTTCAATAACATAGTGTTCAGTTCAATTAAATATCAGTGTTCAATTTAATAACAGTGTTCAATTCATTAACAGTGTTTAATTCAAAAACAGTGTTCAATTCAATAACATAGTACTAATTCGATAAGTGTTCAATTCAATTCAATAACAGTGTTCAGTTCAAGTCAATGACAGTGTTCAATTTAATAACAGTGTTCAATTCATTAACAGCATTCAATTCATTAACATAGTGTTCAATTCAATAACATATTGTTCAGTTTAAAGGAAAAACTGTATTACACATACTTTGAATAAAAAACAGCATTACAGTCAACATTACACGTGTTCTTAACTTAGAAAAAACCACAAATTTTCATTGCTTTTATGCTGAGAATAAAACATATAACAGCAGTTGTTATTGAGCTGGTGTTCAATGAATAATAAATTGCAATGCTACAGCTACATGCATACAAAAATATCAGAGTTTTCCCCATTTTGATATGGCATAATTTGTACACTATGCATTAACCTTAAGAGCCCAGTTTCTGCCAAACTTTAATAACCACCATGATCAAGTGCTTACCAAGTGAGATTTTGCATCAGAGTAATGTCAGATGCTTTCATTGATTATCAAGTAATTAAAAGCACTTCACCAACTGTACTTGGTGAGGTTTTATGATAGCAGACATGCAGGTTTTCAGTATTTGGTGGTAATGCCTATTCCTGTTACATGGACTTTTAATGCACATGATGCAGTGCCACTGTCATAACCCACAACTGCTAACACTGCACTAATATTGAAAATAAACCACAAGTTTATTTGTATTCACTAAATGTTTGTTATCACACACCCCTTTGATGAAACATACTTTAAACTTGGTTCACCGATAGATACTGCTGTCATATAAAACTTCCCTCTCATAAATCCAGCTTCTGAGAATGCTACAAAGGGAATTCCTTCTCTTAGAGAAAATCTTGAAAAAAAGCACGGGTCAGATACTCCCGCAACAAACTAGCACATGCCAATGTTTTCATAGATCTGCCACTTACATGCTCTTATCATTAAGACTTAGATTTAATTGTCAGCAAATCTCTTTAAACAATTAATAATTTATTCACCAATTAAAATGTTAAGAGATGGAAAACAAGATGTGTAATAGAGTCCATAAGTGCAATAACATTCCACACAAAATCCAATTTCTAATTCATATCGTCAGCAATGGTACACTAGGGAAAAAAGCCAAATAGTATTCCAAATACACATTATTGCACAATGAATATTATAAAGGAAAGGACTGTTATGAACAAGTTGTATTTTTCAATTTTACTTTATTCTGAATCAGTCTGATGTTTTATCCTTCAAATTTTATTTGTTCCAAAGTATTTGTTAAAACATTATGCACTTATTTATGTAAAAAAATGGTACTAGAAACAATGTATTTGCTGAACCATATTGTAGGCATGCTCACAGCAATAAACATAAAGTATGGATAATGAACTATGGTCACAGGAAAGGAAGCAGACTTATGAATAAGACCAGAATTTATTATTTCTGACAGAAGTACTGAGAAATTAGAGATATGACCAAAAAAATAAATGCAACACAAGCATAATATGTCTATATTTGGCTAAAATAAAATGTTTTGTTTAATGCCACTATGCATACACAAATAGACTTTCAAGAAAAATGGACTTCAACAGACATATGTGTACCAACCTGCTTTTTCCTACATACAACTTCCACGATATATTCACATAAACAATAATGAGTTTTCTTTAAATACTAATCTATAATGAAAAGTGTGGCAGGAATGTTTTAAATTTCACCCATTGCAAGCAAAAAATCCTCTTTCTGTGGCTACAACAATAATTTACGTGTCATTAATCTATAGATGATTTGCAAATAAATAATGCTTTATTAAATCAATGGTGTTTTTGAAAAAAAAAAACAAAACACAAAATTGTGTTTTGTTAAGTATGCTGAGTTCAATGTACTTTATTTGAATAATTTACTGGTATTAGTCAGGGACAATTTAAATGCATGATTTGAAGTAACCATTAAATGTATTTCTTTGTTTCCTTGTTTGTTTTATCATCAGATGCTTGTACTATGCTATTGGTGAACCAAAAACTCAAATGAGGTGAATGACAAGTGTGGGAGTTGCATGGGTTACTGAATTACTCAGTACAATTATCTATTTAAAACAATTATTAATGCCACACCAGTACAACCTCTATACTATCAATTTTCTACAGAATTTTTCAAATTTGGATTGAGTTTTGAAAGGAGAGTTGATCTGCATCAGCCCAATCATCCTCATAGTAAATGACAGACAGATATAGACAAAGTTTATTTAGAGCTGGAAATGCATTACATAATAAGAAATATTAGCTCACTTCAGAAAATTATACATTTTATTTCTAGTTGTAAAATTATGCTTCTTTGCTAAAACTGCACACCCCTCCCCCATTTATCATTTTATATTTTTAATAATCAATGCAGAAAAATCATTTTATATGAAAAGATTCTACTCTCTCTTCAAGTATGCAGAATTAAATGACATGTACATAATCACTGGCCAGTACACTTTATTATACTCCCTATCCCCCCCTCCAATTGTTAGTTTCTGTTTAACAAGCTGTTTTAAAAGCTTTCATGCATCGCAAAATAATGGGCATGGTGACAAAGATGAGTGCTTCTTTGAATCAAATGGAAGAGCCTGAAATGGCCTAAAAGGTTGATTTAAAATAACTGACAACTTAAACATGCAGTCTTTTGGGGAGCATTTTTGTTATCTTGTCTATAATGAGAATGGCATCTACACAGATGATAAGTCTATGTCTGTCTGTAATCTGCATATTCGAAATACAATCAATATGTCAACAAATAAAAGGGCACCTACCTACTACCAACAGACCTTCTAAATATGAAAAAGTCCATCAAGATGATATGTGTATCAATAATGTATCATACTGTATGCTGTGTATTGCAAATCATATTGATATGCAACACAGGTGTATCGTTTCATACCTGATGTACATCGCTCTTTTCAGCTGAAACATTGTTTTTGTAAAGTCATATAAAAAGAAATTATTTCTGTGTAATCAGGCTAATAAATTAATTTCACTTTTATTTTATTTTGGTTATTTTCACCACTCCATTTTTTGTTTAAACTATTATTTATCATCAATTCTCTTTTTGCAACTTAAATTTCTATGGAATGTTGATTTTTGCTCAAAAGCAGTTTGTGTTTGACAATATTTCCCTTGCATATGATTAAGCTTGCATAAACTGTAATAATTTAATAAAATTGTTTTATAATAATTTTAGCATACTTATGTAATGTGCCCAGTCCAAATGCGCTATTTTTAGAAATATGCATTTTATTTAAAAAAGAATACAATTATCAGTTTATAAAAGCACTGCAAGTGTACAATTATCAGCATATAAGAGCACTGCAAGTGTACAATTATCAGCATATAAGAGTACTGCAAGAGTACAATTATCAGCAAATAAGATTACTGCAAGAGTACAATTACCAGCAAATAAATGTACTGCAAGAGTACAATCATCTGCAAGAGTACACTTATCAGTATATAAGAGTATTATAAGTACAATTTTCAGCAAATAAGAGTACTGCAAGAGATTACCATTATCAGCAAATAAGAGTACTGCAAGAGATTACCATTATCAGCAAATAAGAGTACTGCAAGAGATTACCATTATCAGCAAATAAGAGTACTGCAAGAGATTACCATTATCAGCAAATAAGAGTACTGCAAGAGAATACCATTATCAGCAAATAAGAGTACTGCAAGAGATTACATTATCAGCAAATAAAGAGTACTGCAAGAGATTACTATTATCAGCAAATAAGAGTACTGCAAGAGATTACCATTATCAGCAAATAAGAGCACTACTATGAATCAAATTACACAAAATACCACATTACCTTCAAACATTATTTGAGAAGAACCCTGAATATCATTATTCTTATTACAAAGTAACATATCCAACCACCATGACCATAGCATCTTTGTCTGTAAAAAAAAAGTGAACTAAATGTATGAAACAGATGAAGTCATCTGTTTCCCCTGCCTGTCAAAAATGTGTTAGGAGACAAAAGGATTCATCAAAGATTTTGTATGTAGGCATCTGTATTTACAAAGTAACATATATACTCGCTTATAAATCGAGTCCGACTGTAAAGAACACAAACCCAGATCTGCCATTGCATAGTGTGCCAGCAGATCTGGGTCTATAATGTTTATTCTACTGATTACTCCAAACAACTGCATAGGCACAGATCTACTGGCACATTATGTAATGGAAAATCTGGGTCTTTGTTGTGTGCAACTTAACTCAACTTATAAGAAAGTATATGCAGTCTACAGGCAATTAATAGAATTCAACAGAAAGATAAATTGTGAATGGAAAAATGAAGAGATAAATGAATGAAAAGCTCATAATAATTGAAACTGAAGAATTATGAATAACAAAAACTCACATCTACACCATTAGTCAAACACATGTAGCAAATTTCATGGCGATATAAAGATTTACCATGGAAGTCAAAGTATCTCTGAAGCCACTGGACATGTTGGGTTTGGAAGAAGGAAACAGAGTGGGCATTTCTAATCTCAACTGGAAAACTATTCCAGAGCAAAAGTTCCAGAGTACTGAAAACTTTTTTTGAAATAATTCCTTATTTGGTCTGGGAATTTTATACCGTTCAGTAGACATGGATCACAGGTGAGGTGTATTACCAGGTAGCCTACACTGGAATAGTGATTATAAATATTTAGAAGCACTATTACTGGATATCCTGTACATTAATTTGTCTTTTCTCAAACAGATTCAGTCTTTAATAGGTAATATATTTAACTTACCAGCTAAATTTTCCTTGCTTTCTTTCTGGATTGACTTTAGTCCAAATGCTCTTTTTTTGAAGAAGTGCTAGCTTTGCTATGATTTTATCATCTGAATTACCCCATACTGTATTACAGTAGTCTAAATAGGGTTGTACGTAACTGGGTCAAAATGCATATATTCTGATATTAAATGAACTTAATATGCATTTAGCAACAAGTCAAAAATGACAATAAGTCAGAGAAATTAAAAATTGCAGAAGCACAAAGATTTGTCAGCAAGCATATCTTTAGATGATGACCATAGTATGCACCAAGCTTTACTGCAATCCATAAAAAATGCAATGCAAGTTGCATTCACTGCATTGTGTCTTACATTATACTCAGCTGCAGGACATAAACAGCAATAACTGCAAAACAATTTGCAAGATCTCAATGATTTGTTGATAAATGTATCCTCAGATGAGGATGAAAAATGTTCAAAGTTTCTTGATTATCCACTGAAAACGGTGACTAGTTGTATTAACAAGATTCTCTCATTTACCAGGTGAGCTAATTGGCAGAGATAATATGAATCATGATAAACAGTGTCGGGAACTCCCTATTTTAATACTGTTTGCAATATGCAGCTATACTGTAAACCCCTAACTGCCTATAACATGAATACAAGATGCCTTAGCAAGAACACAAAATGTAACATGGTGTTCATATTCTACAGAAAAATTACATGTTAGTGACCCAGATTTATATAAAGAAATTAATTACAAAGCAAAATGAGGCAAATATGGGATCATGACCATCTGGTACCTTAATCTGATAAAGTGACCATTGCATATTTACCAGAGCGACAATTTGGACTGTCCTTGTACTTCTGGGACATGCAAATTAGAACCACTGATGCCTTCTCTACAGCCAGTGCCATAGCTTCCAATGTGGACCCAGCTGGAAAAAATTTAGTTTATACTCGTATCACCAGAAGACATTTTAGATACCAATATTTTGGAGTAAAACATGTTTCTTCAGTAATATTTACCTGACAATTATACATTAAGAGTACAGAATTACCTCATGAGCTTCTTCTTAACAAAAGTGCAAAAAGACATCTGCCAACCTAGGGGAAGTCAGAAAAGAGTGATATCCACTTGGTTAGTGGGACTGGTGCCAAATCCTGTTCAAACGTCAAGTGTTACTGGAGCAGTAAACATGCTCTGACAGGTATTAAACTGTAAATGTGGCAAAGCTGGAAGAGTGTGCCCTCCTATTAAAATCAGATATGTATTATCGAAGAAATATTAGTTTACGCCAAATATTCATTTATTTCTTCAAAAATGCTGCCCAATCATAATACATTAGTAAAATATAATAATGGGTGGAGGAGTTACTTCCCATTAGCTGGGAGGAGGTCTCATCTCTGGTGCAATAATGTATGTAAAAACAAAGCTCAGATCTCATGAAAGATATTGGCTAGAGTTACTGGATAGATAAGCTTCGATGTGGCTTGTAGGGGAAATCCCCCCCCCCCACCTCCTGCAATGAAAATCCAGTGAAAATGTTGAGTAGCCATATCATTATGACATTTTTGCGATGAAAGGTCTCTGAGATAAAAGCAAGATGAAGTCATCTCTGCCCTCCATCACAAAGTTTTTATAATGTCAGTTATTGAAAGCTGGATTCAAATGCTGGTGGCAAATGTCTTAACCTCATGAACTAATATCCACAGGAAATATATCAGGTCTTGGATTAGTTCTTCTTGCAAAACATATTCTGACCCAGTATGATAATGTCAGAGCTGAAATAATATCCTTTCCTTCTTTCAATAAATGAGGTCTACATCTTCTCATTGTCTTAGTTTACTTCAGGTACCACCTCAAAGTCATTAACGTCCTGCAAATGCCCTTGAGGTGAAGGATCCAATGAAAAAAGTGGTTTCCCATCAAAGGACTGATTTACCACAAGTGGAAGCCTACTCTGAGCAATGAAAGTAGAAGCCACCGTAAGTGAAATCATACCATTCCAACAGCACTTCAGAGTGTTCAGACTGACCAACAAGGAATGTATCTCACTGATTCTGCCTGATGTAACTAGAATGACTAGGAAACAGTCGTGTACGAGACTATCAGTCAAGGAGACATACCGGTAGGTTTAAAAAACACTATTTTCAGCCATGTCAGAATCCACAGAAGATTCCATTTTGGATGCATGGAATGTATCTCACTGATTCTGCCTGATGTAAATAGAATGACTAGGAAACAGTCGTGTACGAGACCATCAGTCAAGGAGACATACTGGTAGGTTCAAAAAACACTATTTTCAGCCATGTCGGAATCCATGGAAGATTCCCATTTTGGATGCAGGGCAAATGCCTTTGGTTGAGACAAATCCAAATTTGCCAGAAGATTAGAGTGGTCTTTGTTTCAACCTAGATCCTCCATTTCATAATGACAAAACATGCCAGATCTTAAAATAGTCACTTTTTATAGTGATGGAGGCTAACTTCTTTTCTTCGAAGAGCCAATGGAAAATGTTAGCTATTGTGTTATCAGTGCTCTTAATGGAGTGATCTGTTAATAATCTGGAAGAAAGTTTCACTTCCTTTACGTATACTTTCAAAGTGGTGGGCCTTCTTGCCTGACTGATTCTGTCCACCAATTATTTTGAGAACTCTTTTCCACAGACCTACATATGCAGTTACTTGAGCATGTGAAGAAAAAATTCAAAATTTACCTGGAAATTTCTGATAAGCTTTAACATATCATTTATCCATGATTTTTTCCACTCTCAGTGAGACCAGATGACGCTCTGATTTCTTTGCTTCTGGAAGGCCTTGGGGACAAGACAGGATGGAGGTAAGTTGTATGAATCAAGATCATAGCAAAAGCATAAACTGCCCAGATTCTTGGGTCTGGAACTGGAGAGACAAAGGTGGGTAGATTTGCATTCAATCTTGCTACAAATACATCCATCAGTGGTCGATACCAGAATGTACAGATTCATCTGAATGCCAAGGGGTAAATAGACAATTCAGTTTGAGTTAGCCAATTCTGTTGGATCAGTGAGTTTGCCTGGTATGTGGCAGACACAGATGTGGATTTGTCAATGATGACACCACAAAAAATCCCAAAACAGAAAGCAGAGGTCTGGAGATTTGGTTCCCTTGCTTCTGATGTAATTAATCACACTGGAATTGTTGGATAGGATGTGAACACCCTTTGCTGACGGAGCCTTCTGACAGGATTGAATTGCATTCACTATGTGCTACTTGACTCCAGAAGACTGATGTATAATGAACACTCCTTAAGGTGCCACATCCCCATGACATACCAAAACATGAATGGAAGCGTTTGACTGACTGATTGATTGATTGTATTTTTACGGCGTATCAGCACTGCTAGGCTATTTAGTGCCATACAAAAGGTTATATGTAGGATTAATTAAAAGTGATAAAGGTTTCTTATTGACCAGCAATAAAAAAAATCACAGATAAAAGCAAAGCAATAAGATGGTAAAGGTAATATATAATATTTCCCAATCAACGGGGAATGTAAATGGTGTACGTTAATGAAGATTTAGATGAAAGGTAGAATATAAAGAACAGTATTTACATTACATGGAAGTAGCAACTAGCATGCTGTGCAGGCATCCATGCAGATCATAATACCCACTGGGTGAATCTGCAAGCAAGTACCTACTGAAAACCAGATAAGACCTCCATTTGCTGAGACCAGTCCACATGGTAAACTGGCAGAAGTTATGTAATCAAAGTTTGCAGCTTTTTAAATTTAGTGAAGCTTATGAGTTATACCTGCTGATATAAAGTTGCTTTGTTTGAGTTTTAGGTATACAATCACCCTTTAGTTGTTGTTGTTGTTGTTGTTGTGGGGCTTAACGCCATTTTTCAGCACACGATAGGCTATACATGGCGGCCAGTATTAATGGTGGAGGAAGAAACCGGGAAATCCGCGGAAAGAACCACCGACCCACGAGAAGCTACTGGCAAGCTTTCTCACATATCCACATTCGCTGAATCTTAGACTCGAACCCACGCAGACAGAGGTGAGATGGCAGTGATCCGTAACGGAGAGCGCTTTAGACCACTCGGCCACTCGGGGCCCCCACCCTTTAGTTATTTTAAAATAATGTCTGCCATTGTAGGCAATATAAACCATGCTGAACGTCACAATGACTCAAACAGCAAAGGTGTCTTTGGGCGAGATGAGAAAACAAGGTTCTTGAGCAGAGTACAAGTTCTTGTGGGTTTTCTCATGCTGACACCAAAAACCCTGTTCAAGAACTGTCAAGAACCTCATTTTGGGGTTGAGAACACACCACCTCTGACGCATAAGTAGACATGAACAAAGATGATGATACATACCAAGCAATGAAGCACCATATTTTTAGTTCCAAGAAAAATTCAGTTAACATACGAGAACATATTAGAATGTCCTGTTGGCATTTGACTGAGAAGCTCAATGAGATTGCCCTAAGATGGACTTTCTGATGAACTTGTGTGTCGCTGGTATTATAATGAATGACATGCAAAACCGTAAGGTAATCATTACATCTCTAGCCTCATTCAAATTGGTCATTTCTGCAAACTCAGAAAAAAATACATACAATGAAACTGCACTATAACATGTTTGTTTACATCATGGCTCCCAAAATTTTGCAATAATTTCACCAAGAGTTTTCAAGTAGTACAAAGTTTTGGTGCCACATAAACAAGAATTGATTTAATAGTCTATGTGTATGCTTGAAGAAAAAATGTCTTATCACCATGTCTATCTTAGATGAATAATAAGGATGTTAAAAGTTTCTTGTTGTAAATGTTCATTTAAACTGTGTTAATAATCAAAACCTGCACAGCAATCTTAGTTTATTTTTGAAAGACATCAGCTCATTTTACAGTAAAAAATGATGGATATTTGAATCAACATTATGCAATTTGTAACTTTTAATAGAATGTCATATATTTTGTTAAATTTTCTTTATAAAAATAATTCTCAGTACAGTGTAAATTACAATATAAAGTTTTCACAAATCAAAATATTTGTAATGCCTATTGGGGGCTACATTCTAAAAAAGAAGTAACAACTATGTTATGTGAAATTCATATTTTAAAGCCATTTTAAAATTTGGTTTCAATGTAATCATCATAAAAGCACTTGTATTCATGTTGAATATATGCCCTTGACTGTCTCTGTGAGAACATATGTGCAAATTGTTATTTGCATCATTACAATTAATTAAAAGTTGTCTGCTTCACAGTATCATGTTTATTAAATAGAACAAATAAAAGGCAGTCAAAAGTTCTATTTGTTTAAGCACTACTGTTCACTGCCATGTATCAAGCCATTTCATTTCAGCTGACCAACTGAACACTGTTATGAATATTAATATGCAAGCACCATAATTAAAGTATCACACATTAGTCAGTAATTAATCCAACTCATTCACACATGTGATCAAGGACACCAAGGGAACCAAGCAACAGTAGTAGTATACACATGAAAAGGAAAGTTTCACTGATAGGGTTCATCATGAAGAAGTGAGTTCCAATGTCTGTAGTGAAATTAAAACTCCCGAAATAGCACTCTGAGGTATGCTAAAGAATGAATGGAAATTTCATTGTCATTTGCAACAAAAATCACAGCATTAATATTTTACTAACAGAACAATTTGAAAAAATAGAGTTTCAATGCTGTTGTTTCATAAAATAAATGTTTGTTGCTTAAAATCTTCTTTTCTTATGAACCAACAATAACACTAGAATGTATTCACATGTGAAAAGCTGTAAGATGTAATGCACAATGTAGTGATAGTATGCATGTGATGTGTATTGAAACCTCTTGAAATAATGCTTTTAATGGTCTTTCTGGGACTGGCAAAGGCAAGTTATACAGAAAAGTCAACTGCATTGCTAGAAAAAGAGGAGTGCATGCACATCAAATACAGTGAAACCTGTCTTGAAAGACCACTGCTATGTGGGACCACCTGTCTTGAGAGACCATATTCTCAACGCACAAATTTAATGATTATATAGCATTCTGACCTGTTATGAGAGACCACCTGTCTTGAGAGACCATAATTTTATGGCAGAAAGGGTGGTCTTTCAAGACAAGTTCTACTGTAATGCTATACATGTATAGCATACCAAGACATGGTTATCTGCTTAAACTCAAAGATTAAATATGCAATCAGTGTTTTAATTATTTCTCACTTAATAAATATTGATTTAAGATTGAAAATGAGCCATTAACACAAGCTCCCCCCCCCCGTCCATTTGTTCAACCCAGGGGATACACATGTATCATTTTCTTCAGTTAAATGATTTGTCATGCTCTAGCATTGTATTTTACATAGCTCCAGGGCAATCTGTGGATACTGACCATCTTGTTAAGGGGAGTTAACTGTAAGTAATTTTGTGTAAGAATAGTATCCTCGCAAGGCCAACAAGCTAGAGGGGAACCACTAGAGCTTCCTCTTAGCTCCACTATTCCCCATTCATCTTCCTAGCCCTACAACAGCTTAGCCAATGTTGCCCAGACACCTTCTCTGCCCCACCACATCATTTAAAGTCTCTGCAGTTTGCTTGGAGTAATCTGCAGAACAAACAACAATGACTCTGATCTGCTGGCACATTATGTGATGGTAGATCAGGGTTATTGTTGTTTACAGATGAACTAAACTTATAAGTCATTATATACAGTAATACTGGAGCAGGTAATAATGAAAATGACTAGACTGCTGAAAAAATAATCAGTGTTAGAACTAATTAAATTAAACCAATGAACTAGAAACAGGTTGTCAAATTTGTGTCAATTTTAATTCATATCACTTTTGAATGTTTTATTTATTGGAATTAAATCTGATATTATTCATAGTGGAAAAATGTGTAACCAGACCTGGGCTCAAACCCAGAACCTCAATAACTAACTGTATCTATAAAGCCAGATTACTGCCTGTCAGTTGTAGCTGATACACCCAATCCATTCATGTAACATACTCCAATGTTTTACAAACACACCGACTTCTGTCTCCTTTATCTCCATCACAAAGAGATACTTAACTGAGTTTGAAAACCAAACTGAGTATAAAAAGTATGCATGATCCAATCATTAACATAAACTGTCACAGGGATTTTGTAGCTGGACCATAGATCAAACCAGGAACATCCTTACCTCTAGCCAAACATTCTACCACTTATAGGTAGGTAAGTAGGTACATACATATGTATATTAGTATGTATGTACGTACATATATATGTATGTATGTATGTATGTATGTATGTATGTAGTTTAATGGCATGTCAGCACAGACATGGTGCCAATTAAAAGGTAAGTTAGGATGCAACATATGCTGCAGGTAAATTTTTTTTCTTCTTTTTAATTAAAGATGACTATCATAAATATTAAACACAAAGGAGAGATCATATTAATGCAGAACTGTATCCTAGATGCAAAATACAGAAATCCAGATGGAAAAATATCCCGCCTTGCATCCAAATAACACTGAAAACTGGGAATGGCAATCAACAGAATAGATAGTTGCCATAGTTTTGTTTGTTGTAATTCTCTATAACTCTCCATGGAATGGGAAATGTGTACAAATGACCAATGCAAATATTATATCATAGTTCTTATTTCACAGTTTGTAAAGCAAATATTTGTTCAGTCATGATCAAGTGCACCTTGTATGGCAAGTGTAAATAAAGCCAGGGATGAAGTAGATTTTGGCCTCTGTATTAGTCAAGTTCTTGATGTTTCCCCAGTAACTAAGATATTAAATTTGAGTATCCATAGTGTGCAACCAGACCCCTGAATTACTTGAGTTCCTTAACCTTCCCTAGTTACTAAGATATAGTGTGGAACCAGACCCATGAATTACTTGAGTTCCTTAACCTTCCTTAGTACCCATGATGTAAAGTTCATGTGTCCATAGTGTGGAACCAGACACCTGCACACTAAGTGCTCTGTTTAGCATATACATAGTGGTACTGTATATGTATCCTGAATTCTAGGGGAAGTTTTCTTTTGCAAATATGCACAGAATATACTGTGTTATATTTATTAAGGAGCCAGATCTGTTGAAATTCAATGAAATGTGCAGTCTTTAAACTCTGCACCAATATTACTGGTGGATGCAAATTCTGATTAACACTATGTTAAAATTCACTAAATACATCACTCCATGTTGGCTGTTGATAGCCAGTGCATAATTATGCAAAACTGGGGATATGGGGCACAAAATATATGCTGTATGCATTCTAGAACATGTACACAAATAACTTGCATTACCACTGACAATTGATACAATAGACACGAGAATTTAGGAAAGAATAAAATAGTTACTCATATGTTCCACATCCATCCAGACTTTATACCCAGCACATCTTAATTTGTCCTTGACCTTCATCATGATTGGCTGAGAATCCCACTGATAGCTGATCATAACATGGGGGCATAAATGTTCATGTAGTAACTCTGAAACAAAAGACGTAAACTTTTGTTTGCTACACCCCAAAATAATTTGAATATAAATCTATAATGTAACCATCTTCATGCAACTCTAAATTGAATTGTACCTATTATTTAAATGTTGTTTCCATAGAAAGTCAGAATTCCTTTCATTCTTTTAATACTCAAATCAAAATGGTCAAAACTCTGAAATGAAATCATGTTGACATCACTGGCTAGGTGATTAAACAGTATATCACATCTCCTAGTACTTCCCTACGCCTTGTATACGGTACTCAAGTCATGTCTATCTGCAAACAACATGAACCTTGATCTGATGTCTAATGCACCAGTTGATCGGGGTCTATGTCATTTATTCTACTTATGTCTAACGCATCAGTTGATCGGGGTCTATGTCATTTATTCTACTTATGTCTAATGCATCAGTTGATTGGGGTCTATGTCATTTATTCTACTTATGTCTAATGCATCAGTTGATCGGGGTCTACGTCATTTATTTTACTTATGCCTAACGCACCAGTTGATCGGGGTCTATGTCATTTATTCTACTTATATCTCATGCACCATTTGATCGGGGTCTATGTCATTTATTCTACTTATGTTTAATGCATCAGTCATTTATTCTACTTATGTTTAATGCATCAGTTGATCGGGGTCTATGTCATCTATTCTACTTATGTCTAACGCATCAGTTGGTCGGGGTCTATGTCATTTATTCTACTTATGTCTAATGCACCAGTTGACTGGGGTCTATATCATTTATTCTACTTATGTCTAATGCATCAGTTTATCGGGGTCTATGTCATTTATTCTACTTATGTCTAATGCACCAGTTGATTGGGGTCTATGTCATTTATTCTACTTATGTCTAATGCACCAGTTCATCAGGGTCTATGTCATTTATTCTACTTACGTCTAATGCACCAGTTGATTGGGGTCTATGTCAATTATTCTACTTATGTTTAATGCATCAGTTGATCAGGGTCTATGTCATTTATTCTACTTATGTCTAATGCATCAGTTGATCAGGGTCTATGTCATTTATTCTACTTATGTCTAATGCACCAGTTGATTGGGGTCTATGTCATTTATTCTACTTATGTTTAATGCATCGGTTGATTGGGGTCTATGTCATTTATTCTACTTATGTCTAATGCACCAGTTGATTGGGGTCTATGTCATTTATTCTACTTATGTCTAATGCACCAGTTCATCAGGGTCTATGTCATTTATTCTACTTACGTCTAATGCACCAGTTGATTGGGGTCTATGTCAATTATTCTACTTATGTTTAATGCATCAGTTGATCAGGGTCTATGTCATTTATTCTACTTATGTCTAATGCATCAGTTGATCAGGGTCTATGTCATTTATTCTACTTATGTCTAATGCACCAGTTGATTGGGGTCTATGTCATTTATTCTACTTATGTTTAATGCATCAGTTGATTGGGGTCTATGTCATTTATTCTACTTATGTTTAATGCATCAGTTGATCAGGGTCTATGTCATTTATTCTACTTATGTCTAATGCACCAGTTGATTGGGGTCTATGTCATTTATTCTACTTATGTCTAATGCACCAGTTGATTGGGGTCTATGTCATTTATTCTACTTATGTCTAATGCACCAGCTGATTGGGGTCTATGTCATTTATTCTACTTATGTCTAATGCATCAGTTGATCAGGGTCTATGTCATTTATTCTACTTATGTCTAATGCACCAGTTGATTGGGGTCTATGTCATTTATTCTACTTATGTCTAATGCACCAGCTGATTGGGGTCTATGTCATTTATTCTACTTATGTCTAATGCACCAGCTGATTGGGGTCTATGTCATTTATTCTACTTCTTACTCTTAAAAAACTGTACAGACCCAGATCTGTGTTTGCATTATGCAATGGCAGATGTGGCTGCTCTTTTGAGATGTGACAAAAGTCATGGATCACATCAAATTGGTTAAATTTTAAAATTAATTTTATATCTGCAACCAATTTCACTTGAATTCACTTCCTGGCTGTTAATAACAAAAGTTTATATGATTTACCATAATATCATTAAATACAGTGTGCACAAAGTGTCTTGACCATTTTCCACATGTTATACCTGACAATTATTTATATATTCTACAATGATATATATTCTGGTGTTACAAATTGTGGAATCTTGCTTGGCTATGCTTCTGTGTCAGACTTGTTAGACTTTGTTATTTATGACCAACTGATTTACCGCCTACTGCAAGTCTTTTAGGGAGTCTGTTGAATATGCAAACTAATAAACTCGCCATGTAGGCTGGACTGCGCTTGTGGAGTTAAATGCAACTTATACCTGCTGAGAATGTACAAGTGGAGTCAGAATGTTACATCAGCTTAAGTCACCTAACAACACTCAACTGCACTCAACATCTGCAGGAGTGTAACATTGACAAACCACTTTCAAATTGGTGTACTGTATCTTTCTTGTGTTTGGTGTACTGTACCTTTCTTGTGTTTGGTGCACTGTAACGACACAGCAACGTCTGCATCCAGATAAAAATGGAGACATGAAAGAGTTTGAGGGAGAAGTGAGTGAAAAATAAAGCATACATAGAATTTTCATTTGCAAATTTATATTTTTTTATTTACTTAAAGTCATCCTTTTGCAGACCAGAAACTAAAGTGATAAAATGCTTTCCAACAGTAGGTGTACCAAAATTGTGATACTAATAGACTTACTTGTAAACAATGATGTATGAAAAATTTGGTTTAATATCATAAAAGATGAACCATAAAAAAAGAGTCCTGAGTTCCTAATCCCCCAATAATACTGACATGATAGTTTCTTCTCTTTACAGTCTTGATTCTAATCAAAGATTTAAGCTGCTCTGTTTGGAAATCCATAGCTTTTACCCTACATACAACTCTGCATATGGTTATTCTTGCAGGTATTTCAATACATTGTCTTTCAGAATGTAACATTTAACAGTGCTTTAGCAAGATAGAAATATGGGATGTCCCCACCCCCATCATCCATGACCTTCTTCTGCCATCAGTGCCCTTTAAATCATTCCCTTCTGACCTCTAAAAACTCACCTTTCTGCCTTTATCCAGATCACTAAAACACCTTTATTATCACTGTTATTTACCATTTATTTCACTTACTTTTATGTTTATTTAATTTGGGATAAACAGATAAACATAAGAACGTGATTTTACAAAGACGAAATTCTAAATCTCATTACTTGTATTAAGTATTCATAAATTTGCACGAAAAAAATGCCTTTTTTTTTTTTAAAGAAAAGTGGTCCTTCCTCCAGCAAAAGTGCACCTTTTTCCCTCCCCTCCATCAAAAAACCCCAGCAGAAGCACTGATTTAAGGTTAGTGGCAAAATTCTCTATTTATCAAATCACTTTGCCATCTAAAACAGTGGTTCCCAAAGTGGGCAGTACCAACCCCTGAGGGGCAGTGGGATTACCAAGGGGGGCATTAATGCTGAATAATGCTTTTTATGGGTTTAGCTATGAGGGTGCTGAGGATAACCAGGGGGGTAGTGGCCCAAAACAGTTTGGGAACCATGGATCTAAAAGAACCTACAAAATTTGGTAATGGACCAAACTGGTAATCACATCCATCCACATTGCTTCAAATGGGATCAATTACTGACAACAGTTAAGATGCTCCTGTGTGCGCCTTATGGGTCCAAATAATGAATTTGCCACCTACTAGTGTCCAAGGGGTGTTGGCTCACACATTACCAAGTAAAACCCTAGATAAGGTGCTTCATCAAACCTCCACTCTGCCCTCAGTGCCCATCCAGTAAATCACCTCTGCCTTCATTGCCTATCCAGTCCCTCCCCTCTGCAATCAGACCCCATCCAGTCCCTCCCCTCTGCCCTCAATACCTACTCAGTCCCTCCTCTCTGCCCTCAGAGCCATCTAGTCCTTCCCATCTGAACTCAGTACCCGTTCAATCCCTTCCCTCTGAACTCAGTGCCCATCTGGTCTCTCCCCATTGATCCAGTTATTTAACTGTCTGATCACAAATGTTGATCAATGACTCAAGACTCCAAAGTCAAAGAGCTAAAGGAAAAATAATCCTTTATAATTTTGAGTCTGATTTCAAATTTTGCACCCAATACATTCTGTAACCATGGGACCTGGTTCTAGTGGAAGCCATGTTAGTTCATTGATAGCTATCTGGACTCACATTTTCAGGATTGTAAGTTCTAATCCTGCCCCAACCAGATTGATGACTACCATAATTTAAGATAAGTCTTAAGTAAATTTAATTTGCATTGTGTGCTTGACCTTTGTCAATGACTGAAGATATAGTTTTTGTGTACCTGATTTTTGTCATGTTTTTAAGTTATAAATAAGTTCAAGGTCTAGCCTTATTTGCAAACTTAGAATATTCTGAAAGAACTTTTGACCCACATCCTGGTCATTTTTTTGTGTCTTACATTTTTATATAAGGTTGTGGTAAACAAAATCATTCCATCGTATTTTTAATACAGTATCAGTCTTTCAGAATCTATATTCAGTTTTTAGTTGCATTCAGATATAATTTAAGGGTAATCATTATAAATATTCATTGGAATTACAAAGTGCTCACTGACTTTTTGGATTAAAATATTACTTTAGGATCTTTGTGAATCCATTCAAAGATGTTTTAGATTATGTCATTGTGATACATCAAGACTGTTGATACATTAACATATTTAAGAGTACTGGTACATCAGCACATTCAATATTGGAATTCATTCAGAACACTATGCTTTTAGACTTATGATAGAACTTTTAGAATTATTTGGGATTTAATTCACAATCTGCAAGATTCTCTTAAATTTTCACTCTGTAACTCAGAAATAAATTTATTTGTTGATAATACTAAACTTGTTGGTTTTGCTTCTTTCTGTTGCTTAGTATAAGACCATACAGTCATAACATAAGATTTATTTAATGTTGGCATGATTTAAAACAACAGTTCAATATAAGCTCTAATGAGTATTTTACCAATATTACAGTAAAAATGCAGTAATGGCATTAAATCAATCAAAAATTGCAAGACATACAAACATGGTATAATACAATTGGACACAGCAAATAACTTATAAGATAAGCGTGCAAAGCATTTCAATAGGCAGTAATTAAAAGTGAATTTAGTATTTGGGTAAATAAAAAACCACAGTTATGAAAATTTACAGAAAAGAAATAAAAAGCTATGTTACTAAGAATTATAGGTAAAAACCAAACATTAAATTAAAAACAGAAGCATCAATTTAGGACTAAAAGCATGCTGAGATGCAGATTATGCCTTACTTAAAAAGAAAGGAGATAAAAGTAGGGCACTAAAACAAGGACAGTAAAACAAAACGTTAAACCGCTCCGGTGGCCTAGTGGTTAGAGCGTCTGCCTCGGATGCAGGAGGTATTGGGTTTGATCCCCGGCCGAGTCATACCCAAGACTTACAAAAATAGTACTAACAGCTGCCTCGCTTGGCACTCAGCATTAAGAGATTAGTGTTAGGACTGGTCGGCCTGGTGTCAGGATAATATGACTGGGTGGGACATCATGCTACATGTCTGAGGCATGATGCCCCAGTGCTAGACAGCACTATAAACTGCCACAATGCAGACATCGTAGCAATATGACTGAAAAATTGTTAAAGGTATTTTAAAAATCCAAATCACACACACACACACACACACAAAACGTTAACACAGATGTTAGTTGTCAACTTCACAGTAGGACAACTGGAATGGGGGGATGCTATTATTTACAGGTACATGTATTACAATTACAGTCTGTACTACTCCATGACAAAATTAATGATCTCAAGGAAATAAAATCTGATTGTTCTCTAAAGCTGAACTAATAGATTGTTCCACAGAATGGCAGCTGGATGTCTAAACGAATTTTGCCATATGCTGATGTTTTAATTCTTGGGACATCCAAAATATCTGAATATCTAAATTTGTATATATTATGTCTAAAACACATCGTATCATCGAAACATTTGGGGGCATGCTTATTCAGTCTCTATAGCCATAATATGAAGTCTATGCACCTTCTAAATTGGTGTTTCTGCCAAAAGTCAGAGTCTAAAAGAGTTGCTTGTGTAATCATCACACATAAATCTCTGAACATGCTCTTGCATTTTTTCAAGTTTAGTAGTGCTTATGTCACTGCAGAAATGCAGAACATAAACTAGAAAGGATAAATGTATATAAGATTTGTCAGTTTGTTGAGTCTAGTTAACTTCTGGCCAATATCTTTCTAAACAGATAGTTGCCTTGAAGCTTTCCTGCATACTGGTATATATTTTACAGGTGAATCAAACTGCAGTTGATAGTTAATGTCAATTCCTAGCAGTTTAACAAATTCCTCACAGTCTGTGACAGCGATGCTTATGTTAAGCACAGAGCTTCAAACTGAATATCTTTTAACCCACAACTAGTTCTTGAACTTGTCAAGGCCAGTTTGCATTTTGTTCGCGGTAAACCAGTCAATCAGAATGTTGGACTCTGCTTCAAGTGTATTAATCAGTGTCAAAATCCGGTGATGAATATGACAAAGAGTTATCATCTGCATACATATATAGAACCGTATTTAATAAAATAAAAAATATCATTAAAAAAACATTAAAAAAGTAATGGACCAAGAATTGACCCATGAGAAGCCCCTTTGAATTTCAGTCCGGCTACCCAAGACGCCCTGCATCTTAATTTGCTGCTTTCAATCTGACTTATAGCTTAGTAAAAGTCCTACCGAGTCATCAGACATACCTTAATCGACAAATAAGAATATCACATGGAGGGAGGCAGTCAAAAACCGTAGATAAATCAATCATAACTGCAACTAAATATTTGTTTTCATCAAGAGCCTTCTTCCAATCTTCAAGTAACAGAGTGGTTTGGCATTCATGACCTGTATGAAAAGTGCTCAAATGCTTGTTAAGAATGTTCCCCAAATCATGATGCAAACTGGGTTTCAACTGATTAATCAAACAGTCTGGATATGATGGGTAGTATGCAGATAGTTACTTTTATCTGCTCTTTTTGAAACTCAGAACTACTTAAGCTTCCTTCAGAAATTCATGAAAAACATTTGATCGAAATTTTTTTAATTAGATCTGTAACATGAACAACATGGATTGGTGCACCAGCTTTAAAGATTTTAATAGGAATTTGATCCCCAGCAGTCGATTTTTTGAAATTTAAACTTCTTATCAATTAATACACTTCTTCATAGTCAACTTGCTTAAATTCAAATACTCAGATCAGTTAAAGGGTCAATAAGAACAACCTTTCCAATGTCCAATTCCACATTTACATAAAAATTACTGAAGACTTCACATATTTCTCTGGTACTGTTTACAATTTAATGTGTATCTTCAACAAAAATGATCTTATCTTAATATCTGAACAGTGAAATCTGAAAAATATGGCTTAATAATTAACCAGAAGTTCATCCCATCTTTCTAAAACCCCTGATCTTGGAGACTTATTCTTTAATTTGTTTACCAAATTTATCTGCTATCTATAGATTTCCCAGTGTATTTTGCAAAACATTATATGCTTAGCACATAAAGCATTCCTTAGTTCTTTGTTGATATAAGACAATGGTTTTCTATTCTTTGTTGATATAAGGCAATAGTTTTCTATTCTTTGTTGATATAAGGCAATAGTTTTCTATTCTTTGTTGATATAAGGCAATAGTTTTCTAATCTTTGTTGATATAAGACAATGGTTTTCTATTCTTTGTTGATATAAGACAATGGTTTTCTATTCTTTGTTGATATAAGGCAATGGTTTTCTATGTGGATGTGTATTTTTTATTAGAGAATGTTTGTTTATAACATTTAACATAACTTTTTCAAATTTCAGCATGTAAGACCAAAAATTAAACATATATCCCACAAAGCGTTGAGAATTTAAAGGTCCTGCACATCAAAATTTAGGTCGTTAACGAGAATAAGGTTTTCACATTTTACCAAGCCTTTGTCAAGCATAATAACAAGATTTACCAAAAAGAGTTTTGTATTTGCGGATGGAGGCCTATACATGTTATGGATTAACCATCTGGATAAAGTTCAGAAGTAACCTGCTACAGATATGAAGACTTTAGTTCTTCATTCCTGCATGCTCAGATATCTGAATGAAAAAAAAAGACCTAATCCCATCATCAATGGCAGTGCGATCCCGCCTCTCAAGTTTGTACTCATCAACATGAAAATGACTATCAATGAAAGTTGAAATCAAGTTTGCTTTCCAATATAACAAGGAAATCAACAATTTTACAGACCAGAACTTCACGAATACCATGCTCCTGTACAGTAGTCCCCCTCTTGAATAGCCCCCCTGACCAGCAGCCACCCACTTCTTACGGCCAGAATCCCTTGGCACCGACGAGTTCGTGTTCAAAAGTACCCCTCAAGAATGGCCACCCCTCTAACACGACCAGCGGCCAGCATATTAGTACAAAAATGTAAAATGTTCCCCTCACAAGTGGCCACATTTTATTTCAAATGTATCCAGAACCAATAATTAATTCCTATCGTGACGTAAGGTAAGTAATCAGATTATCTCTATCGTCGATACATGTCTCCCAATGTCAAATTTCCATTAATGAAAGAAGTGTCGACTAAAGTACATGTAACACTAAGATTAATTTTATATCATTATCAATAAGAGCCAACGTTTACAGGAAAAGGACTCAACAATGTTATGATAGAGTTTTGGGCTTCACACATCTGTCGAGTTCTTCTCTTTGATGATTACAACTGGGCATAATTGTCAAGATCATAACAGGGTCAGCATAGGCTAAAAATAGATTTTGTGCATTAACACACACACACACTGAGAAAAATTTACCATGAACAAAACAGGGTACCAGACAAAGACCCAAAAATCATGTGACAACACATTTATCGCTTCCTTTACAAAGGCATTTCGTCCACTCTACAAAAGTTAAGTCTGCATTATTAAATCGCATACAGTTAGCAACACCCAAATAAATCATTACTAAACATTAATATGTCATCACGTAAATGGAGACATATTATTTTAGAAGAAAGTCAATTATTCTACTCGATGACATCGGGTGAGGTGGGGAGGGGGGACTTGCTGAACAATTTTATGTAGAAAAGACTCTAATAAACAATTTTATATTGAAAAGACTCAAATAAACGTCGTAACCAATAAGGATGTTATTCAGCAGCAGTGGGAAAATGGAGCAAATGGAAAGGGAATTATGTATGTACCAAGATTTAAATGACATTTTTGAATGGTTTTGCAATGTGCATGACAACAATACCCACTTTCTTATCACGCTTACACGAAGAATAAGAACTATTAATGTATATTCAGTTGAAATAAGTTTATTATTATAACAAGAAGAACCGTTTAATAATTATTGTTACTTTTAAATGAAAATATTAAATGAAGGTATTAAATGCTTTGAAGTATGTAGCTTTCTTACTATGTATATTACATATGTTTCTCACAAAAAATTTAGTCCCCTCTGGAAAGGCCACCCGTCTTATAAGGCCACTTTCCCAGTGCAGAAGGGGTGGCCGTATAAGAGGGGGACCACTGTAAACTTGTACCATACATCATTTCTGGGCATGGCATTTTGCTCACACCATATTAGCACTAAATCAATACCAATCACTTAGTGTATAATCTAGCCATGTGGTGAATACCAACCTGTAATAGGGGATGTACATGCATCTGTAATAGATGCTGTGACAGGGATACTCTCCAGCTCCCATACAACCCCTCGAGCAGCATGGCTTGTATCCTTTCTGACACACTGATGCTGAAGTTCCTGTAACTCTACAACAAAATGTAATGTCATCTATTATTGGCAAAATGGGGAAATAAAGAGAAGAATATAAAAAAGGAAATTGACTGCTTGTCATAAGAGATCAACTGTTTTTCTTTCAATAAAAGTAAAACATATATTAACATCGCCAAAGTGGACCATTTCTCTATCAGTTTGAGGTTGGTTTGCAACTAAATTTAGTCATACTTCTGGACTGGGAACATTTAGATGTAGTCTACTTGTCCAGAATTAACTTCTGATAAAACTTCTGTAATGTAAGCATTAATCTAATTAGCTTTACAATATCACTTGACAGTAAAATTAATCAGATAGTTCACACTGGACTAGAAATGATATACCGTATTTCATGTAATTTTTCGTACATGAAAAAATAATTATTAATTTCAGTGTACAAAAACTTATATGTAAAATAAATAATTATCATTTTGTAGTACTGACTGTATACAAAAAATAAAGGGATCGTACCTGAACAAGTTCTACGGAACACACGCTACTCGACAACCTAATGGTACAAACGTACAAAGTAAACATATAATTTCTGTCTCATTCTGCTCTCAACTACTCAAGAATCTAAATACAATAAAAATAAAAGTACTCAAAATGATTTTTGTTGTTACTAGTGAACGAGAGAGAGAGAGAGAGATAATTATGTCTCAGTGTTCAAGCTCATCTGCATTTAGAGCATATGTAGCTGTTATCTTGTGTAATGTTGGCAAAATGATTAAGATGGTCTGAACATGTATTAGTTATGGGTATTATTTATTGGTAAATTGTACACAATGATATGAGTCCACAATGTCAAGAAATTAAGTGCAACTTGTATTTTTACAGCAACAACAATCTCATTATCAAACTGCAATAAAAAAATAACTTGAAATCACATTTTCGTTAATGCGCATGAGTGCATGCACACATGCGTGTGTGTGTGCGAGAGAGAGAGATGAAACAAAATTTTGTCAGTGTATAGGACCATATTTATTAAGGGCAGTTTTTATTTGTAGCTTTTGCAAAGAGAAAAAAGACTGTATTTTCAGTTACCTGACGATTGTGATAATCCTCATGTATCACGATCCTACTATATTCCATTATCAATAAACACTGCTAAATCAACAATTCATTCTTGTTTTAATCACAATATATATTGTCACAACAACCACATGGCTATGCAGTGTTATTTACACGGTAATTAAACATGCTTAACGCTTTGGTTATTCCAGTTGAAACCAGATTGAGGGTAAAATCGACAGAAAGAGGTTAGATCAGCAAGGCTGCCAATAGGGAAATGAGGCTCTCTTTAGGGAAATGAAAATCTGTCAATGTGCTATTCAAGCCGTTGTCCATACAGCAGATGTTGTAAGGACAAGTGATCATACGCATTACTTGTTATTCGAACTCGCCAATAAAGATAATAGAGGGGTATATCGTAGAATAGATTTGCAATAAAATGTTAATTATATCCAAGTCAAAACAAAACAAGCACTTAAAAGATAGTATATGTATATATACACGAATCAATTTAACGGAGTCCGTGACTTTCAAATTTATGAGAGAAAATGACAAGGTTTATATATTTTATGTTTGTATGACTATAATGAAACAATAAGACTAGTTGACCAATGGTCTGTGGTCTTCACTTTAGCATGTACTGAGATGTAATTTTTGTTGGATAAGAAAACATCAAAGGGCTTCCGAACTTATTTTAAAATGCATGTGGTGTTTTGTTACGGTGACAGAATTAATAAGGAGAACTAATTAACGATAATATTTAAAGGTATGTTCTGTGAAGTCCTTTGTCCATTTGTTAATAAACACCAGTTACTGTAGATATTGTAATTACAATAAGAGAGCTTATACATCAATCATTGTATTTTCTCACCAACAATTAATTATTAATTTTTGAATAAACAAAATGGCAACATGGTATTTTCGATCTTTTTTCTGCAAACGTAAATCTTCTTAGTAGAAATTTTATGTCCAATAATTTAATGGATTTTTCAAAAAATACAAGTGATATGGATGAAAACCTATAATACATTTAAATAATTATTATTTTGATAACTGGATTGTGTGCTAAAAATATAAGGGTATGAAAAAATACATGAAATATGGTACTCCATCATCTGGTTTATGTTATATGACACTATGGTTTCAGATTCATAGAAAAATACTTTCAGGGCTGTCCTCTCTCCTCTTCACAACTGTACTGATGTCTTGTAATTAATAAACAGTATAGATCGCATTCTGGAATTATTCTTCAATAGCACATAACATTACACCTGCATACAAATCTAGATTTTTGCTTCATATTCTGTATGAATTCTGCGCAAGCGACAGAAAAAACTTTACTTGCACTTGGCCTTCAAACTTTTCAACATGACTTGGACTACAGGACCTACTGACATTCCAGTACTATATATATATATATATATATATATATACACACACACACACACACACAACACTTTCTAGTAGGTTCCCCTATGGCTATTTAAATTTAAATGGACAATAACACTTTCTATTATATATATATATATATATATATATATATATCTATATCTATATCTATATATATATATATATATATATATATATATATATATATTTAAAGTGATATTAAACAAAAATTGGTGCAAGGCTGAAGAGACAATTTGTGACTATTGTGTCTCACTTTTTGCAGCATTCATTGCTGTAGGGAAAATAATAACAATTTAAAACAGTTAATCTTTACTTACTTTCCAAGATGCCTGGTGTATCTCTAATTTTTTGTTTATTGGACAGACTAAATCCAAGACTCCATAGACCACACACAGCCAAGTGCACCTCCTCACTGTTTCCTAGTCTTAAAAGTCTGCTGTACAAAGGTAGAGCGTCATTTCTCACTATCCTCACTTTGTTACTGTCATTTATTGCCAAATTATTCAGCCCACGGAGTGTTTCTTCAACATCCATCCCATAGGTGGCTGAAAAATGCTTTTCAGAGTCCATAGCACTACCCAATACTCTGATGACAAAAGATATATTTTGGTCATCAGCGTTGATGATTTCATTTTCCGCTTCACTTACAAGGTAAGACAGTATAATAAGAACCTTGGTGGTGATGATCTGCACTATGCTGCCTGACAACAAAGACTGCAACAAAGGAACCACTTCCAGATCTCGTAGAGCCCACTTGCTGGACTCTAAATGTCGGACAATGTTATGAAGTATACCTAAAATAGCCTTAACAAGATATATGAATTTCTCTGAGGACATATATGAAATGTTTGTAAAGTATCTGAGTATATTAATCAAAGTAGGGTTCATTAATTTGCTGTCTAGGATATGCTGGCAAAATGGTTCACTGGCATCACATAAAACCCAAACAATAGTAAATATTTTCTTCAATATCATCCATGTCCCTTCGCCACTCTGAATCATGTACTGAACCAACTTCACCTCAGTAGAAATCATTTCTGAAACCGAAGCTGTATTCATTTCTAAACTATTGCAAGTACTTTTAAAAGTACTATCAGAATACGGCTCAGAGGCCGAGGAACCAAGAAACTTAAAATATTTCTTAAGGACGTTCACAAAATGATGCTCCATTAGAATCTCTGCAATTTTAGCTCTATTTAATTTATCAGATGCTCTTGTTTCTTTCAAAATTAAACTCACATTTGTGCTCCAACCCTCTGCATCAATCTTCTGACTATGAAGTATTCTTACAGCTGTACCAATAGCCGCAAATGCTTGAACATCCTGTGTGCATGACTGTGGCAATGTTTCAAATGTACTGTCAATGCAGCTTTCTTTATCATGCATAAGGAAGTTTTTCACTCTTAGTACTAACACTTCGTCAGACTTATCTTCCAATACATGCTTCGTAATCTCTGTTGCTAACATATTTTTATTATAACCATGTTCATCAGTATTTGTTACATTAAGGGCCTTGTCTTTTCCAGATTCAGCTTCTAATACATGCTTTGTAATCTCCATTAATGGTAAAACTTTATTATCATCATTTTTCTCAGTATTTAGCATCTTTTCCACAGTTATGCTTGGTTTTTCTCCAGTTTCAGCTTCTAATACTTGCATGGCATCCTCCTCTAATTTTCCATCATTTTTTTCATTGGTTTTTAAAAATTTTACTGCTTTTGTTACTTGAGCAACTATACCAATCGATGTACAATCTTCTTTGGTATCAACCTTTTCATCTGAAGAACTGTGATGATTTACATCCGGTACAGGCAGATTAGTCCCAGCTGATCTGTCACCAGTCTCAGAAAATACATCTCCTTTCAAACAGTCGTTGCTTGTACTCATGATTTCTGTTTGATTCCAAATTTTTATTCTGATCTTTTCACTGACCTATAATTTTAAGAGTTATAACCAAATATTTTATTACAAGATTTTATTTGTGTCATCTTGAGAATGGGGCCATTCAGTTTGCTTGTAATAAACTCTCTCCCTCTCTACCCTATTCTGCAAAAAAAAAAAGCACAGTGTGTATTATTTTAACCGGAAAGTGGCTTTGACTTAAATTCCCTTAAACGCCCCCCCCCCCCAATCCAAGAGTGCTTTAATATAAACTTTTTTAAAACTTAAATATCGACCCTTTTCAGCATGTCTCCTTCCGTTTTTTGCATTTTTTTTCATAATCATTTTAATCTGCGTCACTTCTGTAGATTCAAATGTCCAAACACTGAAACAATTCTTTAACAAGTACATTGTTCCACAAAAAATACTGAGAACAGACTTAAGTTGCTACGTCAGTCGGTGTAATTATCAACTGAACATTCTGTAACAGTCCTTCATAGCTGTTTAAAATTGTCACAAGATATACGCATTGGGTAAGACTTTCTTTTAGCCTGTCACCCTTTAACATACACGTTCATTTACAATGAAATGAATGGTACTAGCCTAGATCAACCGGTTGCGACAGTAAATACACTAAAAAGCATCTGTAGAGAGCTTCGAAGGGACATAACTCCATAGATATTACCTATTGACTGTCAGTTGTGCGTAACGTGTAAGGGAGCACGTAGAAATTTTTCCGGGGTGGGTGAAAACATGTAGTGGTGAGCTATTAAGTTTTGCGGATGTAGGACAAAAAATGTTTAGAGGTGAAATCTTGGCCGGGGGGGTGGGTGGGGTAGAAAGTGCCATCCCCCCGCCCTTATGTGCGGGCGCCCATTAGTGTTGTGTGACTCCTTATATATTTGTTTTACAAGAGTATTTGTTTTAACAACTCTAACCCAAATCGTCTACAATGTCAATGAACACCCTCCTCCTCATCCTTCGCATGCCTCTCACCACGTACCCTTGACCCTTTACAACGATTTCTTCATTTGTTTTATAAAAAAATTAATGTTTTTTTAAAAATAACACAAACTTGATACTGTGTGTGCGTCATTTTTATTTCTCATTAAAATTCTCTTTCACGATATTCTTTTTTATTTATCTCGAAAATGAAAGTCAAGCTGATAAAAGTTATCTGTACTAACATAAAATTTACTTCTCGACTAGACTCGGCTTTAGTAAAAATCAAAAATATCAAATAAAATTTGAAAAAAAAAGATCAAAAACAATACCATCATCTAACAGATAATTAAGTGAACCGCTGCCCAGTCATTAGCATTGTATGACGATATTGCTTTAATGGGACATCCAATGTTAAACATGGTAAAAAGATTTTAGCCTCTAACGGAAATTTAAATTAGGCCGACATTTTTATTCTGATTTTTGTTTACTGTTGTTGTTTTGGGATGGTTTTTTTTTTTTTTTTAAATTTAATTTT
>JAECUM010019228.1:0-54322 GCA_016617855.1 Megalonaias nervosa | reverse complement strand
TTTTCTTCTGTTACATTTGTACGAGCCTACACGTAACAGAAGAAAATTGGGTTGCTCGTCCTTGGGATATATGAATTTTGGTTAAATATTTCAGAAAATTGTATTTGAAATTTAAATTCCCCTAGTCTTTAAATCCCAAGTACTATTTTACATTTTTATTTGAAATCTTAAGTGAAAACAACAGGCTTTTATTCACAATGTCATCAAAAGTGGAAACTTTTCTTTCTAATCCAACTCAGATGGATAGTCTGAAAAAAGATGAGTTGCTTGAACTTGCCAGAAAGTATGATCTTTCTGAAGCAAAATCGTCCTTAACGAAACAAGAAATTAAAAATATTTTGATCCAATATTTGGTGGGGAAAAATAGTTTTGATAAAAGTGTTTTGGCATCAGTCAGTAAGTCTATGACAGACACTGACATTAAAGAAATAGAATTAAAAATGAAATTCAAATTGGAAGCAGAGTTAAGGAAGCTCGAGTTTCAGAAAGAAGAAAAAGAGAAACAAATGCAGTTGCAATTTGAAGAGAAGCAATTGCAAATGCAGTTTGAAGAAAAGGAGAAAGAGAGACAGGAAAGAGAGAAAGATAAACAATTACAAATTGAAGAAAAGGAGAGAGAGAGACAGATGCAATTACAAAGATAGAAGGATGAAAGGGAATTTCAACTTAGAATGAAAGAATTTGAGATGGCAAGTGGCAAGCACGATTCCACTTCACATACAGATTCAAGTTTTGACATGACAAAAAATATCAGGTTAGTTCCCCTTTTTAGTGAAAAGGATCTGATGTGATTATGATTTTTAACGTAGCTTTAACAATTTTTCAGTCATATCGCTACGATGTCTGCAGTGTGGCAGTTTATAGTGATGTCTAGCACTGGGGCATCATGCCGCAGACATGTAGCATGATGTCCCACCCAGTCACATTATCCTGACACCAGGCCGACCAGTCCTAACACTAACCTCTTAATGCTGAGCGCCAAGCGAGGCAGCTGTTAGTACCATTTTTGTAAGTCTTTGGTATGACTCGACCGGGGATCGAACCCACGACCTCCCGCATCCGAGGCGGACGCTCTAACCACCAGGCCACCGGAGCGGTCTAGTGAAAAGGAAGTAGACAAATATTTTATCTATTTTGAAAAAGTTGCTGAAAATTTGAAATGGCCAAGGGAGCATTGTACTCAATTATTGCAATGTGTATTTTTCGGCGAAGCCCAAAATATCTATGCATCCCTGTCAGTACAACAGAGTTCTGATTATGATTTGTTTAAGGAGTGCATCTTAAAGGGTTATGCGTTAGTCCCTGAGGCTTATCGGCAAAAATTCAGGAACTATAAAAAGGAAGCTGGACAGACTTATGTCGAATTTGCTAGAGAAAAAGAACAGTTATTTAAGAGATGGTGCTTAGCCAAGAAAGTTGAACATGATTATGAAAGTCTTGAACAACTTGTATTACGTGAAGAGTTCAAAAACTGTGTTCCTAATGATATTAAGAATCATCTTGAAGAACAGAAGATTGAAACCTTGGAAAATGCTGCTCTTGCTGCCGATGAGTACTCCTTAACTCATAAAGTTCCTGTTGTAGGCAAATCATTCACTCAGCAGTCTACTGGTAGAAAGGTATTTCAGCCTAATACGACTCCTCCTAAATTTCATTCTGGCACAACTTCTAAAAATCAAGCTTCTGATAAACTTGATTCAAAATCCTTGCCTCTGCCTACGTGTACCTATTGCAAGAAAAAAGGACACGTCATTTCTGATGGCTTTAAATTGAAATATAGGCATCAGAATCAAGATAGACCTATCCCAAATGCTCTTATTTCAAAGAGGTCAAGGTCACGGTCATGTATTGAAAGCAATACATTTGTTGGGTCTCAAAAACCCCAGTCTGATTTTATTATGGAGAATTATGAACCATTCATGTCGAAGGGTTCTATATCACTCGGGGGTGATTTGGCCAATCCTATCCCTATTAAAATTTTAAGGGATACAGGAGCTTCTCAGAGTCTTTTAGTGTCAGGTATTTTGCCTTCTTCTGAGAAGTCCTGTTCTAATGACAGTGTTCTCATTCAGGGAGTTGAGTGCGGCTTTGTTAATGTTCCTCTCCATTCTGTAAATTTGTCATCAGACTTAGTTTCAGGACCTGTGACAGTCGGTATAGTGTCTAACCTACACGTTGAGGGCATTCATTTGTTGCTAGGCAACGACCTAGCTGGAGACAAGGTTGTGGTTAATCCACTTGTAACTGACAAGCCTTCTTTGGATCAGAAAGTTGATCCAATTGAAAAAGAATACCCTGAGTTATACCCAGCTTGTGCAGTTACCAGAGCTATGTCAAAGAAAGCTCTTGAGAATGATTTTGATAAGGAAGATATTCCTTTAGCTGACACATGTATTGGTCAGGCTTTTGATGAGGTCACTTTCACTTCTAATTTGGATCAATCAGGTGGTATTGATCACAGTGATCCTCTTTTAACTACTCATTCTCTTTTATCTAATCAGGGTGATAAACGACAATCACTTGTCGTCGAACAGGAAAAAATCCTGAGATCTCCTGTTTGTTTCAGAGGGCCATTAGTGAAACTGAAGCCACTGAAGTACCTGTCTGTTATTTCATTAAAAATGGAATTCTTATGAGAAAATGGAGACCTCCCGAGGTAACTGCTAATGACGAGTGGTCAGTGAACTATCAGATTGTAGTTCCAAAATCTTACAGACAGGAAATACTTAGTTTGGCCCATGAAACTCCTCTGGCTGGTTATTTAGGGATAAATAAAACTTATCACAAGATCTTGACTCACTTTTATTGGCCAAAAATCAAAAAGTGATGTTTGTAAATTTTGTAGATCTTGTCATACTTGTCAAATGGTAGGAAAACCCAATCAGAAGATACCTAAGGCTCATCTGCAACCTATTCCTGCATTTGACGAACCATTTAGCAGAATTATGGTAGATTGTGTTGGTCCCTTAGATAAGACCAAGTCAGGCAACCAATATTTGTTGACCTTTATGTGTGCGTCAGCAAAATTCCCAGAGGCAATTCCGTTGAGGAATACTATAGTAAAAGCTTTGACCAAGCTTTTTACTCAACTTGGCCTTCCCAAATCTGTCCAATCAGGTCAAAGGTCAAATTTCATGTCTGGACTTTTCCAGCATGTTATGCTTGAATTTGGCACTCCGCAATTCAAGTCAAAAGTGAAACTATGGTTTCACAAAGCTTTACTTGAGAGAATATTTGAGTCTTGTAATAGAGTTCATTTTCTCTTGCTCATTCTTCAAAATTTTCTTCAATTTAGATTTTACGGCCCTTACAAAGTAAAGAAGAAAATGAATGAGTTAAATTATAATTATAGTACTCTGATCTAAATAAATTAATGGAGTACTAGTATATTGAAAGAGATAGCTAAGTAAAGTATTACAGTTAATTTAGTTGTACCTGTCCCACCAACTGAGGATTTAAGTGAAGAAATTCAATTGGACACCGTTGGACTTGGAGCAACAAATCTTCGGAATTCGGAAATTATGAACGATCTAGAGCAGAAAGTTTTACATTTGCAACAACAAGAAAGAAATGAACTTAAACAGTTATTATTCGAATATGAGCACTTGTTTCCGGATATTCCTACGAGGAGAAACAAAATTTTTCATGACGTTGAAATTGTAGATTCATAACCTGTGAAACAACACCCATACAGGATGAACCCTCTCAAACAGGAATACTTGAAAAAGGAAATTCAGTATTTGCTGGAGAACGATTTCGTAGAGCCCAGTAAAAGTGATTGGAGTTCACCATGCATACTTGTTCCGAAACCGGATAAAACTTTCCGTATGTGCAGTGATTATAGGAAGGTGAACAGTGTGACAAAAACAGATTCATTTCCGTTACCAAGGATCGATGATTGCATTGATAAAATTGGAAATGCCAAGTACGTCACCAAATGTGACCTTCTGAAAGGATTTTGGCAAATTCCACTTACGGAAAGAGCGATAGAAATTTCGGCCTTTGTGACTCCAGATGGACTCTATCAATATAAAGTAATGACGTTTGGGGTGAGGGGTTCTCCAAGTACGTTTCAACGCTTGATGAATATGATTACTTCCGGTCTAGATAATTGTGATGCTTATACTGATGATGTCGTCATCTACAAGGATATCTGGAAAGGACATCTAGCCACGATTCGGAAATTCTTTGAAAGACTCACTGATGCTAATTTGACAATCAATTTATCTAAAAGTGAGTTCTGCCGTGCTTGTGTAACTTTCCTAGGACATATTGTGGGACGTGGCCAAGTTAAACCTATTGATGCTAAGGTTAAGGCTATGTCTGATTTTCCTGTGCCTGTCAGTAAAAAGCAATAAATGCGATTTTTGGGCATGGCCGGATACTATCGAAAGTTTTGTTCCAAATTTTCCAATATTGCTGAACCTCTGACAAATTTGTTAAGTAAGAGAAACAAGTTTCTCTGGACCGAAAAATGTCAGGAAGCTTTCGATAGGTTAAAAGCCATACTCAAAAGTGCGCCGGTTCTAAGAGCTCCAAATTTCAATCAGTCTTTTAAATTGTCTGTGGATGCAAGTGATGTTGGGGTTGGAGCAGTATTGATTCAAGAAGACAGAAATGGTAGTGATCACCCAGTGTGCTATTTCTCTAAGAAATTAAATAAGCACCAAAGAAATTACTCAACAATCGAGAAGGAATGTTTGGCTTTAATTTTGGCATTACAACATTTTGAGGTTCACATTAGCTCGGCTCCTTCTCCGGTTGTTGTGCATAGTGATCACAACCCCCTTACTTTCATCGACAAGATGAAAAATAAAAATCAAAGATTATTAAGGTGGAGTTTGTTTTTGCAAGAGTATAATCTCAACATCAGGCACATCAAAGGAAAAGACAATTTGATTGCAGATGCACTTTCCCGTGTATAGAAATATTATTTCATATGCACTTTATATAATTTATAAGAATTTTCATGTAATTTTGTTTACGTCATATATAACTTACATATGGTAAAAAAAAAGAAAGCTTTATTATATAAATCTTTCTTTTTTCTTTATGGGGGTGGGGGAGTGTTACGTATATGTAATTAAATTGCTTGTGTGTTTGTTTTGAAATTGTTTTTATTTTATTTTTGTTTCATTACATTTTATTGCAATGAATATTGAAAGGATTCAAAATTCTTTTTCATTAATTCGATATTTTCTTTTTGCAAATGTTGTTTATTTAAGACGTAAAAGTGTTACATGAGAATTATTTTTAGTTAACCTAGTTCGTCTTGGGCTGGCAAGAACGTAAACAGGCAGTTAAAATGATTGGTCAGTATTAGGGCCATACTTTCCTTGCGTGATCACCATGTGTAAACAACGCTTTTTTGTTATTGGTTCTTACGTGGGGCTACACTGGCGTACTTGATAGTTTTCTTGTAGTAAGAGACCACATGACCCATCTCGCGAGACTTGAAATGATGTTTTTGGGGTTTAGATACGCATTCTTAATATTCTTCTGGCAGAGTCGTTTTAACATCTTGAAGGAACAAGGTGTTTCTTTTTATTTGTTGTCAGATTGTTTCTTCTGATATTTTGGATTTAATAATTTATTCTCCTGGAAACTCGACAAGTTGCCTTTCTTATAAAAAATTCTGAAAGATATTCATGTAAATTTATTCAGGAATTATTCGGAAACAAAACCTGTGATTCAATTGAGGAATTGTTGATATTCGTACATTGCACCACATTTGACGTCATCGCCTTCCATATATGTACGTCGTCGAGATTCGAACCTGGATTCTAATAGAACTATTTAGTGATAGGACTTGTGTTTTCATTCTTTGGATCAAATTTTGGATTGTATTCACAAACCGTAAGTCCTATTTACCAATTTTTACATTGTTTTCTAGGGAAATAAATTATTTTGTTAAAATATACAAAGCTTGTTGGCTTTCACTCTTTTCTTTGTTACTGAGTACAAGCCCTTGTCACATTATATATATATATATATAAAGATATATATATATATATATATATATATATATATATATATATATATATATATATATATATATATAAAGAATTATAAATATATACCAAACAGAAGAGAAAGTGCTATCCCTGGATTCTATAGAAGAATGCTTGATAATAGTTGGTAGAATTAATAATTTAATACAAATAATTTTATCATACAGGTTAGAGAATTTTAATTCGTACTCTACGGAGATTCGAACCCTAGGTCCGCGAGTAGACGGCACCCATCGCCTTGCCTGCAAGGCACCAGCCCATATCCCGTCACGACTAAGCACGCATCACCAAAAAATCTGGAACGACTGTGTATATATATGAGAATTAATTACTAGGTCGTCATGCGAGCGTGTCTGCTACACACGAGTTCATATAACACCGATTCAGTGCCATCATTTTTTGGTGATGCGTGCTTAGTCGTGACGGGATATAGGCTGGTGTGTGCAGGCAAGGCGATGGGTGCCGTTTACTCGCGGACCTAGGGTTCGAATCTCCGTAGAGTACGAATTCAAATTCTCTAACCTGTATGATAATATTATTTGTATTAAATTCATATATATATATATATATATATATATATATATATATATATATATATATATATATATATATATATATATATTGGCCACGTCTTAGGCTCTTACAAAAGTAACAAGTGAAGACAACAAGCTTTGTAAAATTTAACAAAATAATTTATTTCCCTAGAAAACCAAGGTAAAAATGAGAAAAAGGACTTACGGTTTATGAATCAAATCCAAAATTAATCCAAGAATTCAAAAATAGAAGCCCTATCAATGAAAAATCCTAAATGAATCACAGTTCGAATCCCGATGAAATTCCAAGATGGAAGGCGATGACGTCTTCGGTAGTCAGCTTTTTGCTGATGTGTCAACAGTTCTTTGTCGAATCACAGAAAATAATATTCCAGTTTGGAATTCCGAATAATTTTAAATAAACGCCTTTATCCAAGAATTTTGTATTGAGCACTTGAATTCCAGGGTAAATAAATGACTAATTCCAAAAAATAAAAATTCAATTCAAACTGGTCACAACAAAACACCTTTGAGCATCAAAGGTTTAAAACACAACTAGCTAATTCTTCTTATAACATGAGTTATAAGACTATCTTAAACACAAAACAGATTCTCGTATGAGGGTCACGTGGTCATCTTCCCAGAAAAACGTAAAAACTTTTACATGCCTAAAATCACGTACTCTAGTATGGCCTCAGCTAAAATCAATCATTCTTACTCTGAGAATGAATAATTAAATTTTTTTTAAAAAAAAGTTGTTTACTCAAAACTGATACTGGATCTGAATCAAGGTCAGCAAATAGATACAGTATTTCAACTATTGGTTGTTTATCAGGTCAAACAGAACTGAATTGAATTTCTAAAAAAACGTATCAAATCCAGTAGACAAAATTATCATTACAATAACATGTAATAGAATAAAATAAAAATCAAAATTTTAAACTAACAAACAAATAATTAAATTACATGTACATAATTATATATATATATATATATATATATATATATATATATATACTATATATATATATAACATATATATATATATATATATACTCCTCACTATCATGTATGTATACTACATATGTATGTATGTATGTATGTATGTATGTATGTATGTTTGTTTTGATAGATCATATCCGTGTGGCAGACATTCCATCATTGTTTTTGTTGTAACCGAAATTTCATTAACACTGACGGAGGGATAGTGATTATATCTGGTATGATGTTCTAGGAGTATAAATAGAGGACAAAGAGTATTTTGGATCCTGGATGCATCTCAGAGGCAAAGAGGTGGTAGGGATTAGAAGTAGCATTTCGTAGGTAATGTGGACTCTTCCTTGTAACCTAAACTCCAGCTACACGAATCGATGGAGGAGAATCATATTTGGTATAATGTTTCTAGTAGATTTATCAGATCCCGAATAGTGATGACGATTAGTGCGGTGGTGGTGGTGGTGGTGGTGGGAGGGAGGTTGTAGGAAGAGGTGTCGGTGTACTGGTTGGAGGGGACAAAATTAAAAGTGCAGATATTTATGATGGATTCCATCTCTAATATTTCAATTATTTTCTTCTGAATGTATGAGTACCCTACAATTTCTTTCTGTTTTTTATTCGGTATGATGTTGAACAAAAATTTCTTTTAGGCGTCTTTCATTGCTTTCTAGTACAGAATATGTGCTCTATATGTCATATCTTTTATTTTTTTTTTGGTCAGTATCCACCGTTCGGATCTATTGATTGTACCCTTACAAAACGAAAGAAAATTCATCATCGCAGATCCAATATGTTAATGACGCTGCAAGAATACACTGAAACCTGCCTATGATATCTGCTTCATTTTTTTGTCTTCTGCATTTCCCGTTAATTACCGAAGTTCCATCTCCCAACATATTTAAGTTACATAGAATTCAAAATATATTCGTATTAATGGGAATTAAAGTTTCGCACCATATAAAGTTTACTTTATGTTACAATTGTGCTTTTATGCAAGTAAAACCGCTTATGATCAGCCTCCAACCGTTTATTTGATTTATTTAAGAACACCACAGTTTTCAAGCATCGACTTAACGAGCGGCTGCATGCCCTAGATACGAGTCAAGTGGGGGGATATCCTGAAAGTCCGCTGGCGTATGACGCAGTATGGGCACTTGCACTTGCACTCAACAAAACCCAGGAGAGGTAATAAACAATACTTCTATTAAACTTGCATGACAAACACAAATGCATTCTAATAGCATAAAATGTTTGTATTAGCACCAGGTATAGATTAAAAACTGTAAATTTCTTTGTATATTCCCCGGGGAATACGCACGCTGGTACTTTTTATGGGGGGGGGGATATTTCAGCATTACATTTTTAATAATAATAATAATAATAATAATAATAATGTGGATTTAGTAAAGCTCATAATCTTTAGAAGCTCTAAGAGCTTTACAATATTAGATATCACATAAAAAACATTTACACCGACAAGATTACAAAAACAAACACCAAGGAATTACAAACATAAACATGCCGATTGCAATCAACGAAGTGAAAATTATTAAGTCTTAAAGTCTGTTCTTACTGTTGAAATAGGTGTTTTAAGAGCACTTTTCAGTAAGGTGACAGTATCCTTGTCTAAGACCAGTGAGCAATTCATTCCACATGACTGGGCCTTGTACGCAGAAGGACGTTGTCGGAAGAGGAGCAAAAATTGTTGTTGCACATGAATGAGGTCAGAGAGTACAGTCAACGAAATGTAGCATAGTGAACAAATTTTGTGTTTTGATTTTGGATCGCACGGGTAGCCAGCAGAGGTTACATGGCACGAGGGAGGTGTGCTGAGTTCTCCGTACTCTAAGGATAATCGGCGCAGCTGCGTTTTGAACTTTTTAAAGTTTCTGTAGTATATACTGAGACGAACCAATTGCAATAGTAGTGTTTTGAAGGTACTAAGAAATACACAGGTGTTTTAGTGACATCAACAGAAAGAAAATTGCGAATGGAGCTCATGCATGTCAGCTAAAGATATTCAGCCCTGCATATGTTCATGACATGTCGGTGTAGTGAGAGAATACCGTCGAGAGTGACACATAGGTTTCGTACTGACTGTGTGAATTTAATGTTGGTATTGTTGATACTTATTGATTGATGTAAAGGATGTGAATGAGAAAGTTTTTGTGTGGTGATCATCATTCATCTGCAGCTTGTTGCATGTCATTCGTGATTTCATGTCGGAAATTCACCTGTCTAAGCCATGGATGGTACCCTCAACTTCAGCTGGACGACTAGATTTTTATATTAGAATGTCGTCAGCGTACAAGTGGTGAGTGACCGGATGTTGATTCATGACGCTTGCGAGCGGCTGAGTATAGAGAATGCAGAGAACTGGGCCGAGAACAGAGCCTTGTGGAACACCAGAACATACATCTGGTGTTCCACATTATTATTATAGTATTATACCATGGTCTATTGTGTCAAATGCCGCAGACAAGTCAGAGAGGGTGAGGACTGTAATCTTTCTACTAGCGACAACTCTCAGAAGGCTAGTTTCAGTATTATGGCGAGGGCGCGATGTGGACTGTACATTGCTAAAAAGACTATTCGAATTCATATGGTACAATGGTAGTTTTGAAATATGATGGGAAATCCCCGGATGAGAGAGAATTTTTATATCGTCAGTTAGTGAAGGCAATGTTAAATGAAAAAAAAACTCAAGAAGCAGTGATGTCGGAATCCGATCGAGTTCACATAACTCTGGGGCATTTTTCATCACAATCGTGTTTACCAAATCCATAGAGACGGGTTCAAATGCTGTTAAATGTTGCCGGTGATATTCTGTATCACAACTGTATGGCAAAAATGAGTCAGTTGAAATTGTGTTGTTAAGTTTATCTATAATAAATTGGACTTTTCCACGGAAGAAAAAAAATTGTAAGCATCCTAAAGTAGTCCATCCTGCCGATAATTTATTTGCGCTGTGTCGTTACGCATAACCTATATCGGTTTGAGGCGGGGCGAAGCCGGAGACTACCATGCGCAGGGCATTGTGGTCCGGTCCATCCTTACTCTAGCCAAAATGTTGCTTTCTGAAAAGGAGACTAAAAGTAGCGCTTAGCACTGAATTGGTTTGACGGCTATCGGCCATTGTGGCGGCACTAAACGGTGACATAATGCAGCTCGCACGTGAGAGACCTATTGATTTCATTCGTGTTACGACTTACACGTGCAGAGAGAAACGTCCAGAGACGTCTGCTGCGTCTGTGATGCGACCAGTTGGTCTAGAAAAGCTAAGACAGCTTACTGGTACGGTACCTATATGTGCCGGGAGAGCTTGAAGCTGGTCAACGACGAGCCACCAACTTTCTGCTGTCGCTCAAAGTGTTCACCTTGCTGACATGTTTGACATCCAAGGTTAACCATCAAGATACAATGATTCAAGTAAAGGCAACTGACCCAGGAGTCAAATGGGATATGAAACCCGCAGCCCTTTAAATGGTTTAAATTTACTTTCTGCGACAAAATTGTTAAGGACTTAGTTGTTAATGTTAAAAAAATGTACAATTTTACACTGTACCGTAAGTAATAAAAGCAATGCAATAATTTCTATCTATAATGAACAACCTATTTATTCAGAAAACGGAATATATATTAACAACGATATAACACTCATGACAATGAAACAACATTCACAATGACATTCATTTATTTCTATTTTATATTCCTTGCAATAGATGACTGGATTTTTAGAAGCTATTAGAAATTGACATTTAATTATACTTAAACCACGGTCATCTAAGGTACTACTATCAGTTCCCATCATTTATACAACAGAGACACTGCAAACATAGAGGAAATATTTCTTGCTATAGATACAATTAATATCAGTTATTGATGTGAAGCTTGTTGATGTAGTTGCCATTGGTTGTGTAAGCTAGGGTACATATGTTGCTACATTTTTTGTAACTTTATAACTGAAAAAATGTAATAAATTTTCATTTGTCTATAATTTATAACTTAAATATATTTCTCTTTTCTGTATTAGTCAAGTCATCACTTTCAACTGATATGCTTAATTTTAGCAAGAGTACATCATGGTAACAAATCTCACATAAATAAAAACTATCTCGATTGCAGCTCAAAACAATAATAACAAAACAACGGCAACCTGCCAGCCCTTATACTATGATAACACTATAACATCCTTTCCAATCATGACTAAGGATCCTTTCATAATTGTTGTCATTTCAATGCTTCATAATGAATTCACTTGTAGTTGAAAGATGTACATAAATCTTAGCATCCAGCCTATCCTAAGCATAAGAGATGAAACATTTACAGAATCATTTTATAGAAAACCCTATGAACATTTAAACATCAAACATGTATTATTTGTTCAACACTTGTACGTGCACAGGTTATTAACCTTTTCAGGAAGCAATGTGCTTGCCCATTATTCCAAAGTGTGTGTGTGTGTGTGTGTGTGTGTGTGTGTGTGTGTGTGTGTGTGTGTGTGTGTGTGCGTGCGTGTGTGTGTGTGTGCAAAATGGACGCTAAAAAAATGCTGTTTTCAGCCAAGCAACTTTGACTCATTAATTATCCAAAAGCCAATCCGAGCCTTGTATGTAAGCGTGGTTGGAGCACCGGTTACTATTCCAGGCTGACCTCAATGTAAAATTACTGTCATTGGTTACTGTGCACGGAAAATTACTATTACGTGTACACTGCGTGATTTTCTCACACTTTGGTCTATTCTGACCTCAATGGAAAATTACTGGCACATGTTACTGTCCACGGACAATTATTATCACGTACACACTGCATGATTTTCTGACACTCTGGTCTATTCTGACCTCAATGGAAAATTACTGGCACAGGTTACTGTCCACGGACAATTACTATCAGGTGTATACTGCATGATTTTCTCACACTCTGGTCCACGCTGACCTCAATGGAAAATTACTAGGCGGTACATTTTGCGATTTTTAAACAAGCCGTCTATCAGTTTGAAATTGTGTACATGTCAAGGCTTGGCACATCGCCGGGGCAATGTCTAAATTTTGAGTAGAATTGGAATTCTGGCAATTTGCCGTACCTGAAAAAATATGTTACTGAAATCTTTCATGTTGGCTGTTTTAGTGATCTGTAGTTAAATCGTTGTTGTAAAAATAATAATGAGTGATTCTGCGGGGGCCGACCCAAAAATAAGTGGCCACGACCCCGGTATCCCACTCCCACCAGTTAAGGTCTCAATGTTGTAATTTGGGCCTAAAAATTATTCTTGTAATCGAAATGTCAGTCAGAGGCTTCTATGAAAAAGTGTAGCAAAGATGTTTACTGATTGATATAATTGAATTTTATTTTCTGGTTAAATCTCTTTAACGTAACTGAGTTTTAAGTACTTTCTGCTACATAAAATTTTGAGCTTCGATGAATATCAAAATACTTTTGAGCAGCATATGTTGATTTAAATTCCTTTATCTCGCCTGTATCAAGGTATATTGATCTAACTGGTCGTGGCGTTTTTTATTTACCTGTTTTTCCACATTTGCTATTTTCACTATGTGTGATTGCTTGACGATTTTTCAGATTATTATTTTGTTTATCAGAATCGGTGTGATCATTCACGAGATTATCATTGATCGAACCACAGAAGCATTCATAAACAAACTCCAGGAATTCCAACACTTATCATGAGATAACCTATATTATTGACTTTACCGATTTGTTTTTTGAGACGACAGTTTCTGATGACACCGCCTCTGCTCGCTTCGTAAGTAGTAAATATTGGATGACATCTAAATTCATCGAGATCAATCTCTTTTCAGCTTGCTTCCACTTACATATAACATATTTTTTCCTCTAATATAACATTATTTTTCAGCAGAGGAATATCTATCTAGATAATCCTTTGCGTCTTTTATTCTTACATCATCAGAAGCGTTTTATATTTCGTAATATCGTTTAAGCGCACGATAATTTCGTCCTCCGCAAAATACACATAATTGTGTTTTCGCCTTGACCCCAATTCCGCATTTCAAACATGGTTTCGGTCCAGCACTGCCACGGCCAACACTGGTCATGTGATAGCCGCAGTACTCGCCACGACAATTGTTTTCATCACGTGTGACTGATCCGATCATGAGCCATCGACAGTTAGTTTTTGTTCCTGTCATATTGTATTATTGGATGAAGTTTAATTAAAGAAATTATTTTTCTGATATATAAGACTGAATAATTCTAATGTTGCAAAGCAGCTAACCGGGATAAAAAAAACTTTCTCAAGGTCGAAAATTGTACAAAATTTACGAAATCAGATTAACGAATTAATAACCAAGAGTGAAATTGAGATCAAACCAAAGAAAATCAGAGATAAGTTTTTTGAACAACACACCACTAGATTTGATTTTGATAGATTACCAGGTGACAAAACACATCCACCAAACGAGTTTGCGCAAGATGGCGCAGTCCATGTCTGGTCAACGGTCAAGAAAGACGGCGATGGTAATTTCGTTGACTCCACCATGAACGACAAACGAGCAGCGACTGTTATTAATAATCTTGCAGATGACAGCAAGTACATACTTGTAATAAAATGTATTGTCGAACATGTCAGCCAAGATGGTCCAATTTGGATTATTCGTGATAAACTCGACCGTGTTAAGGAATCATGACGACATAACAGCGTTGTCACAATAAATAAAAACTCCAAACCAGGCACGTTTACCGGAATAGACAAACCTTATTACAATAACGCATATCCAGCATCCGCTGTTGTTTATGCACTATACCGTTTAAACGATCCTGATGTAAGTGGTCTTAGAACAGGTACGTTAAATTGTGTGGCTAAGCGTGACAAAGAAAATTTTATTACTCGAGACGTGGAAACGGACTTACAGAATCGAGAACAAAAATACCACAATGGGAGAACTCTCTCATCGACGGAGCTAAAATAAATGACGTAGCAGTGTTGGAGAACACATTGAAGTTTCTAATCGTGGTAAAAACAATCACAAACGAGGTTTTTTCATAATTCGGCAAATACCATAGTTAAGGAACGATAGTTGATCATAACAGTTACGTCTGGACTGAATCAGTAACGAAGTTTTCGCTGGAAAGAACAAGGCGATTTTATGAAGGCGATATTTTTGAGGAGATTTATAATATTAGTGCGAGCGATCCCGTATCTGTCTGGCTATTTCACGGTGACGACGCAGTTTTGTCCCCAGCCGATTTATCTGTCACAGATGCATCAACATTTGATCAATTTGTGACACCGTCTGCCATACCTTATCGGAAGTAATCTTTCGAGCTTACGATGAAACAGATTGTGGTACAATATGACGGCGACAGTGATAAATTGCTCAGTAACTATTTTACCACGTCGTCTGTTGTGGCGCATATAGCACAACAAAAAATTCATGGCGTCCAACACCAAAAGAATTTCACAACGATATATCACGGTCTTGTGTCGAGTTTGGACATGGTGGTTTCTGGAACACAAAATATAAATCCGTCGACATGATCTCGGCTGACAACGTTGCTTTCTACCCTGCGGCATTTCTAGGACTCGGCGATTGTAATCAATAATTTGAACGATTCGGTCATCCAACATACAAAATGACAAGAGTTGCGACAAACGGTCAACTTCCTAGCTACGATCTTACTGGATTTGCCGAGATTGAATTTACTTCAAATGTTCATCCTGTGATACCCATCTGGTTTGGTCGTCATATTAATAAACCGGACACAAAAATTAATCTCCATGAAAATCAGTGTGGCTGGGCTCCATTAGTGCTATTACAGTATTTGTTAGATATTGGCATTTTAACGTCACTGACTATAACATCAGCGATAATTTCATACAAACCACAAAAATAAGTCTGCTTACCACGCGATGACAAAGAGATCTGCAGAAAAATTATTGGCACATTTACGCAGGGGTCATCGTCTAATAATAAACGCCGCTGCACAAGATTAATCATGGATCCAGCAGATCTTGATTTTGTGAGAAGAATATTGATGTCGTGGCAAAGTGCAATCACAAAAAACAATAAGTATTGGCACGATAGTCAGCTACTACGATGCTGATTCTCCGCAGTTTATTCATTTGAGATCTTTGATGTTCGCACATTCGTCAATAAACCTGTTATCGATGATCAACGGGTTTCCGGCGGATGCGGTTAGAGTCGCCACAGATTCATTTTATGTAACTCGATCGAAAATGGATCTTGTGAAACGATTTATCGACGGCGTTGAAGACGCTAGCAGCAGTAGCTACGCTACCGCAGCCGACGATGCTGGTCTCGGAGAGACACGCTGGGGTTATTGAAGAATAAAGCGCGAACAAATACGTAATTATTTGGAACTGACCGATGTTAAACCAGTCGGCGCTTATTACAGAAACGATAAATTATCAGAACCATCATCGTCACCGTCGGTGAATGATCCAATCACGAGACATAGCACGGTCTATCTTAATGGTCCTGGTGGTTCTGTTAAAACAACACGTACGATAGAATTATTTAAAACTCAGACATGATTGTGTTAACGCCAACTCACCGTCTTGCCAGAGAGATTAAACAGCGTGATGTCAAATTGTGCACGTATCGCAGTTTCTTTAGATGGTGATGTGATGCGTGGACACCTGAGCGTATGGGACCAAAATATATACCGAGAATAATTATTTGGGACGAAATATGTACTGTGTCCAAAGACACATTGAAGACGTTTCTTGATTATCTAACGACGAGAAACACGGCTATTATCATTTGCGGTGATCAAGGACAGCCTCCACCGGTTATAGGAGAATCATCGCATGACTGGCTGCACAATTACTTTAGCCAATACGAAGAAATATTGTATGACCATCGATCGCGCGATGAAACATTACGATAGTTGAAATCGCTAATCAGATTACAGCCGCACAATATTCAGTGTGAAATGATGCGTCGCGTAATTCCACAGACAGCAATGTCTGATTTCTGGAGCTCATGGCGATCGAATGATCCGATAGTTGTATCCAGGAAAATTCTACGTGACTCAATTCAACGTAGATTATTTGAGTTTCACAAAGAAAAATTTCCGGCGCTGCCAGTTCCTTTGTGTTATCGTCCAGTGGATACAGGTAGACAAAATATACACGTTGACATTCCAGGAACGGATACAGAACAGCGACCGGTTCTAAATGATATTGTCGAGGTTCCAGTAGACGCAGTAGAGCAGCGCTGTTGGCGGAGGTGACGGGGCCATCGAGTGATTGCAAATCACCATGGACTGTAGGTTATGCAATAACAATTAATTATTCGCAGGGGCTAACAATCTCAGATACCAATATCTGGATTGTCGACGATCGCATCGAATGATCAATTTAATATATTTGGCAGTGTCGAGAGTTACAAAAATGTCTCAACTGCGCAGAATTGTCTATGATAAACCAGGCACGGTGTCAGAGAGGCTGGTCGGGGCAACAATAGTCCATAGCACGATAAAGAAACCATTAGCTGGTTATGCGCGAGAAGACAAAAACAGCGCCAGTTCGATCTTGATGTTGAATTTAGCATGACACTGAACAATGACAAAATAATCACTGCGCCTGCTGTAACACAATAATGCTGTGGCAATATTTTCCCTATGATGTTCGACAATTCACCGTGGACAGAATCGATAGTAGTCTCGGCACACATGCGAAAATGTCGCACTGACATGTCTTGAATAAAACAGACGTCGAGGAGCTTCGCTCCTCCGCGCTAGCGTCCTTTGTTAGCGGCTGTGGCCGAGCCTGAGGCTGCGCCTATGCGACGCCGAATCCAACCCGGTGGTAACTGGATGTTTTCAGGAATTACCTGTAATTGTTCACGGACAAATCCACGTTGAGGAGCTGTTGAATCTAATCTGTAGATTGCAACTGCACAGTAGATCTTATCACGCTGGAGATTTTACGTGTGGTTACACTCCAGATGGGATCAGTTGCTCTTGCTGCACCGCCCTCAAGTTCACCAGGTCCTGTCACGTTGCTGCCCAGCACTGGTTGTTGTAATTGATCTGATGATTTTCGTCGTGGCATGTGATTTTTCGCAATTGCCTCAATCGGTTTCTTGATAATTTCACGAGTGACTTCATTGTTTAACGCGGCCACCACATGAGGTAGTCTAGCAACTGCTACGTGTAGGCTTGTACAATAATAACAAGAGAAAAGAGTGAAGAAAACAAGCTTTGTATATTTTAACAAAATAATTTATTTCCCTAGAAAACAATGTAAAAATTTGAAAATAGGACTTACGGTTTGTGAATATAATCCAAAATTTAATCCTATGAATGAAAAGTACAAGTCCTATCACTAAATAGTTCTATTAGAATTGAAGTTCGAATCTCGACGACGTTCCAATATGGAAGGCGATGACGTCAGATGTGATCCATGTAAACTAGCAACAATTCCTCAATTGAATCACAGTTTATGTTTCCGAATAATTCCAGAATAAATTTCCACTGAATTTCTTTCTCCCAGAATTTTATAAAACAGTACACTCGTTTGGTTTTCTAGAGAATAAATTATTAAATTCTAAACACAAATGAATTTCAAAAACAATCTGGTTTCAACAATAAAATAACCTATCCGGCCTTCTAGGTATCAGGAACACAACTGACTGATAAGCGCTCGGGAAGAGTATTATATCTACCCTAATTATCATCCCATTCTCGCGAGACAGACTAAGAGGTATCCTAACACTTGAAACACGCAATAAGAAAAATGCAATTCGTCACGTAGGAAGAACCCCGTTCTACTATCGCTCTGAATCAAATTTAAAAATAACACATTGTTTATCCAGACTAGACGAAATGACCTTGGCAATAGCCAATCGTTTTAGCGTAGCGCTTACACTACCGCGGACCATGGTAAACTAAAAATATTGCAAATGTAATACGTTTACGTCTTAGATAAACAGAATTACTGAAAAAGAATTTCGAATCCCTGAAATAATCATTACAATAAAATGCGATGAAACAAAAATAAAATAAATTTTTTAAAACTAACACAAAAACAATTTAATTACATATACATAACACAACCCATTCTCTAGATCTGTCCTTGCTCAGTAATTCCTACGCGTATTGGTGTCCAAACAGTCGCTGTGCAAATGTTTGATTAAATCGTTAAACGACTACCTGATCACGATGTAACGTGGTGTGTCCGCGTCTGATTTTAACGTGATGTTGTTGCATCACCGTCGTTACTGCACCGAGAAATTCTTTGCCAGGATAAAACCTGCAGCAACCGTGACCAGCACAGTTCGCCAAGTTGATAAATTCGTTCAAAGGCGGCTGCGACTTCAGTTGCTGTTTTAGTCGATAGTGGCTCTGCTTCTTTGTGTCAACTTGCAACATCTGTGCCAGTCAAAGCGTATTTTTATGTGCGCCGTTTGCCTGATGTGCCAATGACGTCATGTGGCAAAAACAAGATATCTGCCTGATGAACTTCGTTGGGCGTGTTGACATCAAACCGTCCATGCTGAGTTGTTTTGGGACGTGGCAGATAAATTTGCCATATTGCCTGTCGTGACAACCAATCTGCGGCAACGGCACGTGTGACACCTGCTGTATCGGCGAGTTTGCTAATAGCTGCTGTACCTCTCCAGTATCCAATAGGATTATAATAAACTGACTCCATTATGCAATTATCGGACAATTAATTGCCTGCACCTACGGCTAGTTTACCACTCATCGCCGATTTTATCAATCAGTTCGCGAGTGATTCTCCTACATTTTTCTTATTCTTTATCGACTTCAGCGTTCTTGCAGATCTTTGTTTTTGTACGCGACATCATGAGTTAGGCACGCTTGATCAATCACATTTACCGGAAATTCATCTGGTTTTGGTTGATTTTTTTTTTGTCATGTCTAATACCAAGTCGGGTTCCAGGACCACAATAATTATATCCCGGAAGATATCCCCCCCCCCCCGGGTACTTCGCCCATGGCGTATATGGTAATTTTTGGAGTGTCGCAGCAATATCACCGCCAGTGACTTTGTCGGCTTTCAGAAACTTAAATTTTTTTATGCCGCATTTTACACACTTGCCTGTGGACTCTCGCCTGTTATTTTTCGTCGTTGTTGCGCTTAACCCAGTTATGTCAGTGACCGTCTTGCATCGAACACAATATTAACTTATGATTATAAATATACTATATTTATACGATATGAACATGACTGACATTTCAGCGACACGCTAGCAAGCACCAGTAAAGCCTAATCCAGTGTTACCAAATTCCATTCGAGCTATTATAATTGGTCCGTCTGGATTGGGTAAAACTCAGTTGTTGCTCAACCTGATAATGAGGTGGCTCAGATGGGACAAATATTATTTAGTGGCACCATCCGTGGATGACCAAAGATGCTATAATGTTCTTAAGGAATTCAATGAAAATGAAGCGGCTGAAGATGATGTTATTGAATTTATCACTGACATCGATGATGAGCCATCAGTTGATGATCTTAACGGGGATATCAACAATCTAGTGGTTTACGATGATGTCATGCTTGACAAACAAACAAATCCGGCCAGAATATTTTAACGAGGCAGGCGTAAAAACACAGATGTTATTTACGTTACACAACGGTACACTCAAATCCCCAAAGTGATCAGAGATAGCTGCAATTTTCTGGTTATTTTTAACGGTGTTGACACACATACGCTGAGAAATATTCATCAGACTTGGTGTCCCGGCGACATGGAAATAAATGAGTTTAAAAACTTCTCTGCACATGCTCAGAAAACCACGCATGGATTCATAAAATTAACTTTACACGATCCAGCAACACGTTATCGAATTGGTCTCGATAAAATCTTTTATTAAAGAAATGCATTTGTTGTATAATGAACCAAGAAAATATTAACAAGATTATATCTGAGATCGAACAGTTACAACAAGATGGTCTCTTGGCTCAGCTTGATACTGAGAAAATCAAGGATGATTTTGAGATGATACAGCAGCGACGAGAAGAGGGCAAATATACACTAGCGCTAGAATATAGATTTATCAAATTACTCCAACGAGAAATGGAATTGTCTTTGGCGGATTTACACGAACAACATGAGATAGATAAATTTGTTCCACTGCAATCGCCATTGAGAAAATACGATCAGAGCTGTCTCGACAATATGAAACTTAAGCGGCTGTAAGTGCGCGTGCGAGACAGCTAAACATCTTGTGTTGGAATCCGTTAGGATTCCCGAATCCGAATTCGCCAAGATGGAATAGCAACGTCACCGGTACAACGTCCTGAAAAACAACAACCTCATCCGGATCAATCCCTGCGAGACGCAAAAGATCAGCAAGTTCATCTCGTGTTGCATACGATGACAGATCAATGTCACCCTGTGCCTTGCCTTTAGCAGATCTTCCGTAAATATGTACCATTATAAACCATTAACCTGTTTAAAACGACGTTGGACGGCTGTGCCGTCTGCTGGTATGATCGTGCACGACTTTATGAGGCAGCGCTGATGACCTTGAACGGCATTAAGTACAGTAAGTACTTCTGGACCGCATATTGGTGGATCCGTTATTTTCTGTGTTGGCAATGTTGAATACCAGACAGAATCTCTAGCGATTCTGCAGACATATTTTAAAAATTGCTCTGTAACCACCAGGACCAGCCGGTATATCATTAACAGTAGCTCGCATGTGTATATCAACGGCAGATTGTCTGAACAAATCCAGATGTTCCGACGAAATAGAATGGATACAGCGTTGAGAAAACCCGCTGAGATATCTGCAAACCAGAATCAACATTCTGATCACGCCCCATGAATCTCATCAGACTATGATATGCCCGTGCTACGTTTTGTTCGAAACTCAGTATTATGTCTTCGGATGGTTCCTGACGTCTGTTTATTCTCAGTGAAATCATAGACACCGCTAATCTATCAAACACCATTGGGTTTCTTTCTTGATTTTCTAATCTTATGTTACCTTGAAACGCAACAAATATATGTCGTGGTGCTGAAATTCCATTTTCAGATGCTATCTGCATGCAGATGAATTTGCTGTGCATGTAACTGAGTCTGTGGTCATTGTTAGCATTGACAACGTTGATTTACCACCATTATCCATGAACGATAACAACCGCGTTTCTTCTGTTATTGATGGAGTTAATGTTGGCATCCACAACGCAAGTTTTGTTAGTATTATTGTACCAGCAGCTGAAGCATTATTTCGCCAGACTGCATCGTTGTCGGTGGACTTTCGAACTAACTGAACCGTATGTTTGGCCCCAAAGATAACTTTCCTAACATGTCTGCAGAATCCGAAGATACGTGACAGCGGTATCACACAGCTGAATCTACCCGGAGCATCAGTTTGAGATCGTCGTGCTGCAAATCCCAGGTTAAATTCTGGATTAGCGCCATGGACTACTGGGTTTACGTTGGCGTCAGCTGCGCAGGCGAAGTTTCTTGGTCGTCTTATATAATACTGTGTATGGTTAGGATGGTCAGTAATATCCTTTGAGAACATCATTGATGGACCAGCAGACCTTGAATTAATGATCGGAATATCTTGCAAGACCGAGTATTGTAGCAACATCGACGTCGTGGTGGCATACTTCGATTTGTCTTCTATCAATCATGTACACGGCATTTTTAAATAACGCCATATTATTAACGAATCCACATTTGTCATCTGCAGCGTATGGATTATTGTTATCTCTCAAAAATCTACCCTGAACTTCAATACATGCGTCGGCGGGCAAGAAATACCTGGATGTATCTTGGACATGTAGTTGGATTCGTCCACGTTGGTTTGTTTCTCGTGCTTCATAAGAATAATATTGATAATCACGCACAGACTCATCCTTGAGTACCGGTGCGTCCATATCAAATGCGGGATCATTTACACGCTTGAACATTTTATTATATTCGTTGTTGTCTAAAATGATGTTCTAACATGGATCAATATCATCGACGACGACGGGCCAGACCATTACCCTCTATTAGGTTTGTAGTTATGTTTTTTCTATCTCGGCTGAAGCTTGTTTTGTCAGAGATGGCCCGCCAGCTAATTGTCTCAGCCGCTCATTTGCAGCTCGATTTATTATTTTCCTGACACTTGCTGGAATCACTTCGGTGCTGGGCAGTTCTAGCGGCTGTGGTTTTCGTCGTACTAATCGCGAGAGTCTGTCTTTGATGGCTGAAAATGCTTTACCAGCAACATCACCAACCGTGCCGATAACCTTATCACGAATAACTTTGATGGCTTTCATGCCTAATTGTTTTGCAATTGAGATAGCTTTCGGGGCTATCCTTCTGAATAAACATTGAATAACATCGCCGAGTCCATCTCCGTAGATCGAGCTTAAACCGGTAATCGTGAATTTATCACCCTGACGTTTTCAGGTTCACGCTGGGCATTGTGTATAATCATGTTATTTTGTTATCTCCGATCTAATTGATCAATCACTATAGTAATCGTCGGTAATTTCATTGATCAGTGCCCGGTAGACGCTACTGTCCATGACGCCACCGATAAATAAACGGTGACAAATAGCAGCTGCCTCATTGATGATTTCGGGGAATTTTGCCGGCTCATCTTCTACCAATCAGAATTTCTAGTCAATCAACATCAGCGAGGATGTTATTTGGGCAAAGTTTATTTTGAATCACTGGCGATTCAGCGATCACATTACCACCTTGTTTCCTACGACGTCGATAGCGAGTGTCAAGGCCACTTCCAGTTGCTCCTTCAGGTGGCTCGTAGTTCGGATCTGGTTGAGGATCGGGATAGCGCTGCTGGAGTGCCTCTGATTTAGCTTTTCTCTTTTCCTTTTTTGGTTTAGACGTAGTTGTAACATTTAATGTTTTTCTTCCTTCTCTCGCTTTTTCAAGTTGATGCTTCATTTCTTTCTGTGCCTCTTCCCTTTTCTGTTTAATTTGTTCAATATGCTCATCTACTATCCCGCTAAAAGGTTTAAAATTTTCATCATCACCTCTAACCTGATGATCACCGGAATGAATGCGATATAAATATTTACGTCAATCAGCACAACTTACATTTTTAATATGTTCAGGATTTATATATTTTTCTTTTTCATCCCAACCAAACGAGGCAATTTCAAGTATTTGTTTTTATCCGTGATAGCGACAATACTTTCCTCGGTAAATTTATCTATCATGTCGGTGTAAACTCTTGGTGGTGGTGGTTGAACTTCAGGTGGTGGCTGAACTGGTATGGGGGGGGGGGAGGCGGCCAGAAATATCAGCAGGTAATGTCACAAGAGTTTTCTGTGTTGCGTCAGTTGCTGTAACGATTTTTTTTGGTTGGTTCGACAATTGGTTTAAACAACTGCTCTGTACCCTCTATAAATTCCACATGAGCTTCCTGGCGTTGTTGCAGCTGCTGTCTGAGAGAATCACGGACTGGAAGATATTTCTTGATTGCATTAAGTTTTTCTCTAGCTAATTTAGCTGTACGAGATTCCATAGTAAGCGCAGAATCACTCATTATTATTTTTACAGCAACGATTTAATTACAGATCACTAAGTCAGCCAACATGAAAGATTTCCGTATGCACAGTAACGCATTTTTTCAGCTACGGCAAATTGTCGGAATTCCAATTCGACTCAAAATTTAGACATTGCCCCGGCGACGTGTCAAGCCCTGACATGTACACAATTTTAAGTGCACGTATACCGATAGACGGCTTGTTTAAAAATCGCGCAATGTAATGCCTAGTAATTTTCCATTGAGGTCAGCGTGGACCAGAGTGAGAAAATCACGCAGTATACACGTGATAGTAATTTTCTGTGGACAGTAACCAATGTCAGTAATTTTCCATTGAGGTCAGCGTGGACCAGAGTGTGAGAAAATCACGCAGTGTAAATGTGATAGTAATTTTCCAAGGACAGTAACCAGTGCCAGTAATTTTACATTGAGATCAGCGTCGAATAGTAACCGGTGCTCCAACCAGGCTTACGTACAAGGCTCGGATTGGCCTTTGGATACAAAATGAGTCAATATTGCTTGGATAAAAACAGCATTTTTTAAAGCCCCCATTTTCCAGATGGGGCCTTGATGAAGTGGTCCTCCCCCCAAGTCGTCGCCACATTTTTGGGGTCGGTAACCCCCCTCCTGCTGCTGAGAGAGAGAGAGAGAGAGAGAGAGAGAGAGAGAGAGAGAGAGAGAGATTCAGTATTGAGAACAGTTGTATATGTGTCTAAGTTTTCTAATGTAATTTAACGAATCGGTCTAACGAAAGCAAAGTACATTTATACAAATGAACTGGGCACGCTGTTATTTACTTCACCCCTCATACAACGCAGTCTGTGAGTGAAATATCGATCTGCCGATCATATTGAGTTTTGGAATCTTACAAGAAAATTGAATCTTTGTCCACTGATAATAATAATGAAACCGTGCTTTCAAACATAGCAACAAGACGTATGACAGGTGGAGAGCACTTTATAATGTAGATATTGTCCAACAACTTCGGCGTTTCAGTGTTGAATGACAGTTCTAACTTCTCCATCAATACTCTCCATCAAACAAACTGGTCGCCAAGACGAACCCTTGATAGGCTGCATTCGGTTTCTCTGATAACTCTTCGTCCTTTCTTTTCGGAACGCAACCAAGGTTTGCGACCTTTACGTTTTTTAGTCCCTCGTGTGTACTCCACTTTTGTTTACTGTAGATATTTAAATCACAACCAAGTAACTCATACCCCGCCCACAAGACGAAGATGATGTAGTCTTTTATGCGTCATTTGCGATTTCCGTGGTAGTTCGTGACCTGTAAGTTTCAATTAAAGCGGTTCCTTCTTTATATGCATTTTCTCTTGTTTATTTAACAATTAGTTTATCGAATCTTCACAAACATTAGGTCCTTGTGCATTATTTCAGCTTATAAGTTGCCACATTAAATAAGTTTCATGATCTTATAATGCATAAAATTACATACACTCTGCACTATCGTGCCGTTAAGTCAAGCTTAAATTTTAGGTCCTTCACTGTTTTAAAAGTTTTCGCTGAGAACAAGGTGTACCATAGCGTTACCAAAATTAAGCTTCGAGACTAATCTTCTGGTTGATAGGCGTAACTGTCGATCACAATCTGTTTGTTTAGCAGTGTCTCGCCTTCCTTTAAGCTTTTAAAAGGCTGGCATATCTCATTCTCAGTTTTCTCTACGAAGAATAAAACAAAGTGATTTGTTTATAAAAAAAAAAGAGTAATAATCTTTTCATTTTCAAAGAATGATCAGGAAATTTGGGATTTTTTATTCTCGTAAGATTTAAGGTCTCGCTTTTAAATTTCGTAGTTATTTAGATTTGAAATCTGTAGACACTGACAAAAAGTAAGAACTTATTGTATCGTTGAAAAGTCGGGCCAATGAAAATTGATGAGTATGCATTCACATCATGTGAATGTGTGCACTATAGAATTAAGATTAATTTTACTTGCAGGCTGGAAGAAAGGAACATGTCCCTGGACGAATTTGATTATTCCAACCAATACATTACCAAGGAGATATATACGGCCATGAATTCAACACGATTCCTGGGAGTTTCAGTACGTACATTTCTCCAGATGTTCTTGGTCTCCTATTGCTATTCACTCTCACGATGCAGACTGTAGCACTTTGAATTTTGCAACATGATATTCTTCTTACCTAAATAAACAACCGATTTAGGAACTTTTTGGACAACGCAATACTTTTCCTCTTCAAAAGCTGTTAGATATAAAAAAAACTGAAAGATTCAGCAAGCACAACAGAAGTTTTGTTATGCATATTCCATTAAAATCTTCGTCAACTAAGGAATTTGTAAGCCAAACAGTGTGTTTCAATTTGCTTATAAGTTACCCAACAACCTATAATTAATACTAAACAATGAAATATCCGGGATATAATTTACTGTTATGCAAATTTATATTAGAAAACAGATTGAGATATGTCTCATTGATTTCTAGGTCAATGTGAATACATCTGCATCATCATATAATTGAAACCAACTAGCTGAATCATAAAAAATTTAAGCTACAACTGCTGTAGAAATAGTCATGTAAAAATGTTAACCTAAACGCATTTTTTTGTTTGTTTTTGTTTTTGTTTGTCTTGTCTATGTTTTGTATTTGCCTTTAAAACAGACTCAGTTCGAGTAGAAATCACGTAGGCTAGTTAGAACACGTTTTGTACTATTCGTAGGACAGCACCACTGTTTCCTCGCTTCATGTTTTGGTAATCATTAAGACTGTTTCACTGTGGGTGCGAAGCATGTATCCTACGCACTTACATTATCCGAGTAGTGACCGTTCTAATAAGGTTTCATTGTATTAACTATTATGCTTATATATCTACAAATACATATATAACTGTATAGTTATGCAGAGGTCTCTATGCATGCATGTATTTATCTTTGCACACACACACACACACATACACACTTTAGGAATCTTGAAAAGATACAAGACCAAGGTTAGCAGCTGAGGACTAGCTGTTTTCTTTAACCAACTTGAAAAATCTAAATACGTGTATAGGGAAATGAGAATAGTTCAAAGAACAAGAGCAAAGGAAAAGTCGACAGAATCTTGTCAAGCTAGTAAAAGGGACGCGCAACCTGTTCAGGAAACAACTGTAGCTAGTCTAATATCTTTGGCTAAAATGTTTGTGTATGAAAGGTTATCATTGTTCAAGAGCACAAAATTTTCGATTGTTTTCTTGCTGCAGATATAACTTCCGTACTCGCACACATTCATATCTCAGATGGTATTAAAGGAGATCATTTATTTTCAGATCTAAATATAAGGATATATTTTTTCAAATGTGAAGAAAATATGAACTAAAAAGTATGACAAAATATTTCACCAATAATTTTCATTATTTCACCAAAGTATATTTAATAAAGGTGAATATTGTTGAGGTGACTTACGTTAACTTTTAAAAAAAACGAAGTGCACAGAATCTATGTATAACCTAGACAAAATTTAAACAGTATAAAAGCATGTGTGTAGGTGATTTGGATATTTAACGTAGCTTTAACAATTTTTCAGTCATATCGTTACGATATCTACAGTGTGGCAGTTCATAGTGTTGTCTAGCACTTATAATTATGAAGAGCTTCAATGTTGTTGTGTTTATAAAATCTTAAAGTGCCATAGATGGATCTGAATGGCTGTCGTAGTCGGATTCACAGTTACCGTAGACAAGTTGACTTAAGGAAGAACTTTACGTTTCCGGAACCAATAGCGAATAGTAGCAGGCGTTATTATTGTTTATTGTAAAATCGGAAGGTATGTAGTTCATACCATCTTGCGATTATTTACGGGAAGGTGACTATTTTATTGATTTTAAATTAAAGGTAACGGATAGGTCCTGCATTTAACAATGAGAACACGTTACTTCATCGCAGAATGTTTGAGACGGCTCATTGTGAGAAAACTAAATATGAATTGACCCAGTTTAGTTGAAACGGCTCTGTTGCAGTTCAGTGATAAACAGAAAGGATGATTCAAAATACCTAAGTATTTTATACTTAGTTTATAACGAAAAGAAGCCAACACAGACTTTAGTCTTTTATTATTCTTTAAGAAAACCTGCGGGTTATATACGATCACAGGTAATCTAAAATATTTTTTACACACAATTGAAAAACTGCGGGTAATACTTGAGTGCGTGTTATACTTGGACGCGTGTTATATTCGCTAATTTACGGTAATGGGCTTGTAATAGTGTCTTCATCGTTTTAAGTATAGAATAGTTATATTTTATTAATTTATAAACGATGATTAATGTATTATAGTTGTATAGTTTTAATAATATACAACGCCACCATTTACTAGCATGCATTTGTTATGTGGCTATATATGATGAAATAGTCGATAAATATTATGTGCACTGCGAAAATGTGCTCTACTTTTTAAACAATTTTAGAAACATATTAAGAAAATTATTTAATTTTCTGTCATGTTATGAGATAAATATGATGAATTAACATTAAGTTATTATTCTGGACAGAAAGTTCCTTTCTTAAAACTTTAATTCTGGCCGTGATATACGTGATAATGGGTTAGACATATGACCTCAAACTTTACTTAATGTGTGTGTGTGTGTGTGTGTGTGTGTGTGTGTGTGTTCAATGACCTTAATAAGGGCACCAAATACTCTTTTATATTCTATGAGAACACCTGTTTTGTCTTGTCGATAATGTGTAACTATTACACGGAAATGGTGCCGAGAGAGCGAGGAGAAATTGATTCAAATTACAAGTGATACGATGTACACATTACTAACATGCTGTGATTAGTTCACATCTGTTATATATGTCATTCTAAACATCTGAACCCTAAAATATGTGACAGAAAGTATAAGCTTGGAAGCATAAGAATAAATTTGAGTAGACTGTAAATTTGTTTTGCTTTGTGCTATTTTAATTAAAATAAGGCATCTTATCAAAGCTTCGTATTATTAGCACTACACTAAATCGGTGAGCAGCAGTAGAGCTGAACAGACCACTTGGCTGAGACCTTATTTATAAAAAAAAAAGGTTCCTACAGGGGCTGAAAAAAAGGTCAATAACATAAACCGAACCTCCTAACTTTTATTATTACCATATAGTTTGAAAAACGGATAATAAATCGTTTGGGTTAGCTCATTTCCGTTACTTTTTGTTGACGTATTTTTTTTTAGATTTTTATGCGATTCGTTTACTCGCGGGTCACTCAATTTTTTGTCGTTCAGCTCTACTGCTGCTATGAATTAAACAGCCATTATAGATATTATCAATAATGAGTATTGGAGAACCACACTCAGCTAAATTAACTCGAGAGCGACTAGAGGCAATTAAAAAGTATCTACCTGTTCGTGATTCTGTTAAGCAACAACTACAATCGCGTCAGGAGTCTCAGGTGGAATTTACAGAAGGTACAGAAAAATTATTTAAACCGATTGTCGAACCAACGAAGAAAATTGTTGCAGCAACTGAGGCAACACAACGAGCTCTTGCAACATTGCCTGCTGATATTGCTGGCCGTATTCAAGCTGCTCAGCCTGAAGGCGCTGAAGCACCAGCCTCTAAACCAAAATTAGCAGTTGAATTGATAGATAAATTTGATGAAGTAACTATTAAAACAATTAACAATATTGAAAATCTACAAGAATTAGCTGAATTTGCTGTGAATAATTATAGTCAAAGAGATAAATTAATGAAACCTGAATACGATAAATATATTAAAGACATTAATCAATGGCAAAAATAATTATATCGCATATACATGAATGTTCAACAAGCTAGAAATGATGATCCATCATATCAGGCTTATAGTAATGAAATTAAAAAATTTAAACAATTAAGAAAACAAGAAGAAGAAATGGAAAGAAAAAAACGTAAAAGGCAACAATCTCCAGAATCATTTGAGCGATTACTTCGTGATTATCCAGAATCATTCAAAACACCATCGAAACCAAGTAAAAAAAGCATCACGACAATTTGAATTATCACCAATATCATCACCACGACTCAAATTTCCATCACCAGAGCAACCAATACCACGACTACAAACATTACTACAACGACAACAACAAGAAGAAGAATCACAACAGGAGATACAACGACAACGAGAACAACGAAAACAACGAAAACAAGAACAACAAGAAAGAATAAAACAATTACGAGAACAACAAAAAACACCAAAAGAAGAATTTGCAGTATTACCACAATCGCCACAGATTAAATTACCACGATCACAACAACTACAACCAGTTCAAACAACAGGTAGGGAGGAAGAAGAAGTATTTCAAGACGACCCTGGCGCAACTGGAAGTGGTTTAGGAAGTGGTTTTATTACCTGTCCCAATAATGTCCTTGCTGATGTCGATCGATTAGAAATTCTCATTGGAGGAAAACGAGCTGGTAATAATTCCCCAGAAATCATTAATGAAGCAGCTGATATTTGTAAACGATTATTTACAGGCAGTATCATGGATATTAATGTATATCGGTCCCTCATTAATGAAATCGCCGATGATTATCATAGTGACTAAGTATGTAATTAGTTATAAAATCACTTAATAATAAGATGATCATACACAATACTCGTGGACCTACCATGGTCAGGGTAATAAACTCTCGATTACCGGTATACAAAGCGACCTACGGAGATGGATTAGGTGATGTTGTTCAGGGTCTGTTTAGAAGAATAGCTCCAAAAGCAATACCGATTGCAAAGCAGCTAGGAATGAAAGCTATTGATGTTGTTCGTGAAAAAGGTATAGGCGCTGTTGGTAATATTGCTAGCAAAGCGTTTTCAGCAATCAAAGATAGACTATCAAGATTAATACGCAGACCACAAGCGACCCGACCTCAACCTGTGAAATTGGCTAGCACTGAAGTGATGCCAGCAAATGTCAGTAAAATAATAAATCAAGCCGCTAATAAAAAACTAGCAGAGTTAGCTGATATCCCGATGTCGGAAAAGGAAAAAAATATAACCGCTAGTCTGATAGCAGGAAGTGGTCTCTCTTCGAGGAGTGGTCTTCGAGTTAGACGAAGACGATAATAATAAAGATGTTTAAGCGCGTATCTGACCCCGCGTTTGACATGGACGCACCAGTTCTCAAAGATGAGTCTGTGCGCGATTATCAGTATTATTCTTATGACGCACGAATTCCAGATCAGCGTGGACGAATCGAACTACAGGTTCAGGATACAAGTAGATATTTCTTACCCGCTGAGGCATTTATTGAAGTCGAAGGTGAAATTTTAAATAACGTTGCTCCTGCAGCACCAGTAGCATATGCCGCTGATATTAGGGTTGGTTTTGTTAATAACGGTATTATGGCGTTATTTGACAGCGCTACGTACATGATTGACGGAAAAAATATTGAATCAATTCAGAAAGACGTCGACGTTGCCACAACAATACTTGGTCTTGCGAGATACAGCGACGATTATTCAAGATCAGCTGGTCCATCAATGATGTTTGCAAAGGATACAACTGATTTTCCAGAATGTAGAAACGTAACTATAGGTAATGTAAGAGATGCAGGAGGAGCTGCAGATACCACTGCAGTAACATCAATGAATCCAAATTTCAACTTAGGATTTGCAGCACGTCGAGCAATGTTAAAAGGTGATAGGAGAGCATTTTCATGTGCGATTCCACTGTCACATATCTTTGGATTCTGTAGAAATGTCAGAAAAGTCATTTTCGGAGCTAAGCACACAGTTGTACTTGTACGAAAAGGCACTGATAATGATGCAATCTGGCGACCTGGTGCAGTTGATCCTGGTAAAGTAGAACTAACAAAACTTTCCCTGTGGATGCCAGTGATGACTCCGTCAATATCTGAAGAAGACCGGTTACTATCTTTTATGAGTCAAGGTGGTAAATCAACGTTGTCATGGTTGACTATGACCACAGATGCTGTTGATAGTGCAATTAATGGTCTATTCACATGGCAAATAGCTTCTCAGCAAGGTGTTTCTGCACCAAGACATATATTTATTGCGTTTCAAAATACTGCACGAGTAAACGATCAAGATGAAAGTATTATGGTATTTGATAAACTCGGTGTTTCTGAGGTTTCATTAAGGATTAATGGACATCAAGAACCATCCGAGGATATTTTGTTAAATTTCGATCAAAATCATGTAGCACGTGCATATCATCGATTAATGACGTTCATGGGTCGTGATCAAAATATTGATACTGGTTTACAAATATCGCAGCTAGATTTTACATCGCTGTATCCGATTTATTACTTTTCACTAGGACATTTAGATTTGTTCAGACAATCAGTAGTTGATATACATTTTCGAGCTCGCGTTAATAGAGATGTTGGAGCAATTCCTAATTATAGAGCAATTGCTGTTATACTCAGCGATAAATCGATGTTACTCGAAGGTGTTGGTGGACGAATGAGAGTTATTGATGCCTCAGTAGAAAATATGTAAATAAACATGTAATTAGATCGTTCATAATATTAATAATGTCATATCATCACGTTAGTGTGAGTCTGACTCCTGGTCAGATTAAAAAGCTGCAATCAGCATCAAAAAATAACTATGGAATAAAAATATCGCTAAAGCGAGAACAGATGACCGGTGCAAATAAACTATCGTTGACCGAGCGTCAGTTTAAAAACTTCAACGACGCTAAAAAATCAAATAAAGGCGTCAAACTTAATCTTTCTGCGGGCTCCATCAAAAACATCGCTAAATCGGGTGGTATATTTCCACTTCTCGCAGCTATACCAGCATTAATAGCAGCTGCAGCCCCAGCTGTTGCAAAAGCAGCTGCATTAGGTACTATTGGGACAGCTGCTGGAATGGCGTTAAAGAAAGTAACCGGACAAGGAATCAAAAAAAGGGAAGAGGTTTAAGATTACCAGGAACCCCACATTCATGGTACGGAAAAGGCCTAAGATTACCAGGGACCCCGTATTCATACGGAAAGGGTCTAAGACTTCCCGGGACAGTTTACTAATATCACCCATGTCCAATTTTGATTTACTTAATGCTGCTAAGCAATTAAAAATAAAAAATTTCAGAGGTGTTTTTATGCGCGATCAACTACCTACCGTTGCAATGCAACATGAAACCGGTATCATTAATCTCGATAAAAACTCTGGCCCAGGCACGCACTGGGTAGGATATGCAATTGATCCACGTGGAATTATTTATTTCGATTCGTATGGATTAGCACCACCAAAAGAATTTTTAAAGTACGTTACCGGTGATATTCCAATCTGGTATTCAACGCTACCAACACAAAAAATAACTGATCCTCCAATATGCGGTCGTGAAACCCTCGCTGTGCTTGATGCTATATCAAAATCAACAGCACCGCCTCATAAAGTCGTGCACGCGTTCACTACACTACGTCATAACACTTAAACTGATATCAGTAAATATAATGGTAGATATTTATGGAAGATCTACTCGCAAAGATAAGGAGAAGGTCGATTTATCTAAATATGCAACTCTTGATCAGCTCAGAAATGAAATCGATGATTTATTAAATATCACAAGTGTGGATCAAAATGAAGTCGTCGTTTTTCAGGACAAACAAGGACGATTAAAACGAGTTATATACAACTACCAGATGTACTTATACGAATTCCCAACGCGGTTGTTAATAATATCGTTACTTTCACTGATCAGGGTAAAATACAGGATTCCGGTAAATCGGTTAACAACTATGTTAAGAAAACTGGTGATGTATTTACTGGTGACATTATTATGTCAAGAAGAAAAATTACACATCTTGGAGATCCAATCGCAGATACAGACGCAGCAACAAAAAAATACGTCGATGATCAAGAATCCAAGTACGTGTCAGTGCGCGGTGGTATAATGCGTGCATTTCTCGACATGAATAATAATGGTATTAATAATCTCAGAACACCAGAAACAGATTTCGACGCTGCAACGAAAAAATACGTCGACGATAAGGAAATTCCAATAACGACTTCGTTAACGACAATCAATGATGGAATTGCTACATTTAGAACTGAATATATTAATCATGTACAAACATTTCTAAATTTTCGTAGAAATGTAAACAGAATATTAATGACTTTTTTGGAATTCCACCAGTCGTTGACATAAAACTTACCGACATTAAGATGAAAATCAACGATATTGTTAGTGGAATTCCTAATATCATTGAAAAAACGAATCTAGTAACAAAGTTACTTGCTGGAATGCCTCACAAGCAGATCTTCAACGTAGTATACACAGTAGCATCAGGATTAGGAGTATGGACACTGCAAGATAATAATCTCAAACACACCGCAGAAGTCACTGGCGTATACAGGCTGTCTATATTTAGCATAGCAAAATTCAGTATATTTACTACATTTCCATGGCGTCATTCAATCGATACTTTTTCTAGAGTTGTATCCGTTATAATAAATAAAGATGCGGAAGAAACATTTCTTCTGGAGGCATCTGATAAAAATTTAACCAGAGCGTTATATTGGTGGTGTTTGGAATTTGTATGTGAAACTCCTCAATTAGTTACCTAGATAAGTATAATGAATCAAGAGTCATTTATCGATGTTCAACGTCACAGATACACTCAAGTATGTGAGTGTCAAACCAAACTAAAAATATCATCGACGATTACACGATAAAGGTAAAAAAATGTCGTCGACGTATGGTTGTTATTGATATAATGATATACTCGGTTTCTGCTGTTATTGCTGGAACTGGATTATTACTATCAACAATAACGATGACAGCGCCTGCAGTTGTAACAATTATAGTTTCAACGGCAACAACATGTGCAGGTATTTTCAGTATTATCGCTAAGAAAATATCTACGTGTACAAATGATAAACTAAACGAGTATATAATGAAATTGCACACAGCAACAACCGCCTACACTAAATTATGCTCGTATCTTTCAGCGTATCTCAGTGATGGTAAAATATCCGATGAGGAGTTCGTAACGATAATGAAAACCTACGATGAAGCATTCATAGTGGAACGCGATGCGTTCTCTAGTGACGGAAAGATGGAGAATTAAATAATAACGATAATAATAATGTCAGAGTCGCGCGAATTACTTCAGCAGATCGTAGCTAATACAACGCCGTCAAAAACTACTATGATATCATTAAGTTCAACCAATCCTGAATTTAGCGTTAATTTTCCGACTGCAATTCCAGCAAAGGAAATAGCGCTAGCGCAATTACGAGTTTATCATAGCTGGCCTAATATCAGGTCAAAACCGTTTGGTGGACAACAACCAAATAATTCACTGGTATTTGCGAATAAAAATAAACCAGATGGAACACCTGATTGGCAAGTTGTTGGAATTTCAACGGGCAGTTATCAAATAGAACAGATTAATGATGAGTTCCAACGCAGAATTAAATCTATCACAGGGAAAGAATCTAAAATAGCGATTACTGTTTATGAACCAACATTATCAGCGGTGATTGAAATAAATTCTCCTGATTACCTCGTAGATATTTATCAAAGCTCGATTAGATCCGTGTTAGGATGGCCTGAAGTCGCACCTGTTTATAATGGAGTTTCAGAACCAAAAATAGAAGAAATTAAAGCGAGTGAAGAAAAATTCATTAAAGATCCAGAATATCGAGGAAAACAACCATGGAGTAATAATACAAGATTTGGATTTCCAAACGACGATAGATATTACTTTACCGATTTTGACGGTAAAAGAATCCCCAAGTTGAATAAAGCATTATTTATTGTTAACACAGACACCAGGACGAAGATTAGTTTCTATACTGTTGATGTAAGATTTATTAAACATTTTTTAGATACTCTTAAACCTGAATACGATAAAACGTTTAATGATTTAAGAAATTTACTTATTTCATTATCACAACATTATAATGAAAGTGTAAAGCAGCAAATAATCGAGTCAATAAAACATTTAAATGGTATCTTATTCGATTTATACATCGTCAATCGAAGTATTATAAACACTGCGACTAAATTCGATGGAAATCGTTACACAAATCCAGAATCTAAACAAGTATTTCTTGATCATTATAAAATAACAGAAAAAGATTTACAAACATTTGTTATACCAGATTTAAATAACACTGAAATGAAGAAATCATTAAATGATCTTATTGACGAATATTATCCGGGAGTAATTGAATCATGGAGACAAATAGCCCCACCACCGATTATACTAAAACACAATAACAATCCCTTTGGTGCCGGACGTCATATATCGCCAGGCATTGTAAATATAACAACAACAATTGCAGTCAATCTGGTATGTGATGTTATTGAAGGTAGCTATCAGGTAGATCTTTCTAAGTCTAGCCAGGCCCAGCAAGGGTACATATTATACAGTTTCAGCCCATTGGTCCCTCCCGGTTGGTTAATTGTATCAGAGCCAATTAACCCCGTGTACCTGCGAGTTCATAATCCGTTATTATCAAGAATACACTTTAAACTCACAGACCAAAGCAATCGTATTCTGGACACAAAAAACGAAGAACTGAATATAAACCTGTATGTACGCTCATAGAGCGTTATCATAATACGTTTTTATCATAACAAAAAAAAAATATCCGAATGTCTGTAATACTGTATTCTTTGTTTACATAAAATCCGTGCATAATCGAAATCTATTATCTACAAGGCTGTGGCTGCATATTGATTATTCCATATAACGGCTGTGCGTAAAGTTATTTTAAGAACATCCGCTATATGAATAAATCAATATCCGCTGTTACGGCTTATGCATAGACTCAATGTTATACAGAATTATATATATTTTTTGGAAACTAGAAATATAAAATTCCATTTTACACAGAAAACTGTGAGGTCTCAGTCCCTACGACACGATATATATCGTTTTTTGTTAATTATTTAGTGATCTATCTGTTTTCTGTAAGCATCGCTGAGTGAAGCAGCAGCGCAAATATTTTATATATTACTTAAATTTAACTGTATTATTGATAAGAGAACGATGGCCGAAATGGTAAGACGGTTGGACGTAGATCGAAGCTCTACAGACTCTCGCGTGTTCGAGTCTCCAAAAATGCTAAAGATATTATCTTGTATTTGGCGACTGATGCTATTTAATTGGGGGAACCCGGAGCATTTCCTCGAAATCCACAACAGACAAAATACACTCTCCTATCATACACCCTTGAGGGGTGTACCTTTTACACTCCCCAGGGTTTTGTATGGGGGGAGAGTGTACAAAATCTGTTGGACGTAGACAAGATTCCCTCGTCATCACCATTTGTATATATTTCATGTTCATAGAATCATATGTCATTAGGATAAGTTTATATTTGTGTCGTCCAAAAATCAAAATCAAAATTATAAACTGCTGAAATCAAAATTATAAACTGCTGAAATCAAAATCATAAACCATCTGTATATATTTCATAACCATATATCACACAAAAAACAGCTCCCTGACAAAAAAAAAGTCATGGGAGCTAATATTTTTTTTTATATTAAATATATAAATATATATATAATGAACCATGAAAACATTAATGATATTATCTGTGCTATTAAAAAACTAAAACATAACGGAATAAAAATATCTGATAATCTCGACCCTCAGAAAATTATGTGCGATTTTGAATCACTGCAACAGAGAAAATTTGATAATAAATATACACTACCTTCAAACTACAGATTTATAAAATTAATTTATCAATCTATGCTTGAATCACTAGCTATGGTAAACGACGATCAGGTAAAGCTATTTGCACCTCTTGCACGTTCGATCGAAAATATTAAATCCGAACTGTCTCACGAGTACGAAAGAAAAAAGATCGTGGACAATCGTGTAATGCAATTAAGAAAGATTATGTTATCTGATTCTGTCAAAAATGATAATGACGCTGAGAGCAGCGACGGTGAAGGTGGACCCTTGACTGTAATTATGGCTAAACAAAATCCTTGGGAAAATTGACAGTAGAACTATCTGTTTTTCGTTAGGAAGACAGAGTTAGATATATTCAAATATAATCAGCTGATCATATTTTATTGAATATGCAGATCTGTATATTTTATCTGCAACATCACGTACCGATTGTGAATTTATGCTAAAATGTTTTGCAGCTGCATTCATTGATGGGAAAGTTATTTCTTGTCCTGTCTGTATATTCATGGATATAACTGACCTCGGGATCTTGGGATATTTTCCAGTATTTCCACGTGCAGCATTCTGACTAGGTGTAATAGCCTGCAGGTTAGATAACCGATTATTCTGGGGATCTCCATCAATGTGATCAACTACAAGTCCATGTTTAACTACTCCATGAAAACATTCGAATACGAATCTACTTGATAAGTATTTTTTTCCTTTAGCAACATTAAATCTAAAATAACCTTTAATTTCAACATTACCGACTGTTTTTTTCAATCTGCAGTTTCTGATTACACCATCTCGGGATGCTTCATAATTTGTATATACTGGATGTTTCACAAATTCGTTTTGCTCCATTTATATATATATAATATTATTTGTCTAAATCATTGTTTTGAAATCTAACCAGATAATCTTCTACGGTTTTTATAGGAGATTTACCTGATAATGTCAAAGTATTATTTTTTTTGTCATAATATCGTTTTAATTCCCTGTATTTTTTTCCGCCACATTTTAGACACAATTGAGTTTTTCCTCTGACTCCAACACCACATTGAATACACGGTATTGGTCCTGTACTTCCATTTTTGATACTTTGTGCATGATTTCCGCAGTATTTGTTCACACACGATTTATTACAAAGAGAAGTATATCCAATGTTGAGCCAAGCACATTTGTTTTGTGTTTCAAGCATTATATATATACTAAAATTTTAATTTAAATATTTGTTTTAATTATATGGAGGAATTATCCGTTATTGAACCGTCCCCTGCTAGATTTGACCTTGACAGACTATCAGAATATAAATTTAGTGTTTCGATGCAAGATCTGGCATTAACGGATGAGGATGTAACCGAACGTATTCGTGAAGCAAAAAAAGAATTTCGTGACGATGGTGCTGATCATGTATGGTCAACTTTCAGGATAGGACATATTGTTAATATGATGAACGACAAACGAGGAAAAGTAATTATTAATCACCTTGATAATCAAAAATATTTTATTTTAATAAAATTTATTGTAAATACAGAAGAAGATATTTGGATTATTCGTGACAAGCGCGATCCCGTCCGCGTGCAGTCCGGGGGTAATATTGTTCTCTTAAATAACAGATCCAAACCTGGAATACTTACTGGTGTTGATAAACCTTACTATGTACAAAGTTATCCAGCGACTGCAGTTGTCTATGGAATATATTCGCTTAAGAATAAACCTGACGTCGGGGATCTAAAGCCTATGAGATTGTCAGAGTCAAGAATAAACTGTGTAGCTGAACGAGTTACAGAACATTTCATAAACGCGATACGTGGTAATGGTTTAACAGATTTACGACGTAAAAAAATAAATGACTGGGCAGAGTCGGTTAAAGATACCGGAGCGTCTATCAAAGATGTCGCTGAGCTAGAAAAGAAATTAAAATTCCCAATAACAGTAAAAACGCTGACAGGAGAGATTTTATATAAATCGAAATATGAATCAAGAGGAGCTCCTATAGATATTATTGATCATAATTCGCACGCATGGACCTCAGCAGTAACAATATTTCCACGAGATAGAACGGTTAAATTTTATGATGGATATATATTTGATTTTATCAAAAATATCAGCAAAAGTGACCCTGTATCCGTTTGGTTATTTCAAAGTTCAGAATATGATCATTACGATCAGTTTGTACGGCCTAATGGTGATATTTACCGTACAGAATCTCTTAATGTAGAAATGGAACATCTTGCGCTGAAATATACTTCAGACGATGTCAAAGTTAGACAATTATTAAATAATTGTTTTACAGTTCCATCTGTAGCGGCTCATTTCGCTCAGGAGAAAAATTTATGGAAACCAACACGATCGGAATTTCTTGAAGATATTCATAAAAGCTGTGTAGAATATGGACACGGAGGATTATGGAATACTAAATATAAGTGTAATGACGTTATATCTGTTGATATGGTAGCGTGTTATCCTGGAAGTTTTCTTGGATACGGAGAATGTTCTGAATACTTTAAGAGATTCGGACATCCATCACACGAGATGACCAGGGTTGCGATAAACGGACATTTACCAGATTTTGACTTAACCGGATTTGCTCATGTAGAATCATTCGAATTTGCAGAAAATCTCCATCCGATTACTTATGCTTGGTTTGGAAGACATTTTTCAGAAAAATATTGGGTTCCAATAGTACTATTGCGATATATGCTTGATGTTGGAATTTTAACATTATTGAAGGTGAGTGAGGCGATTATATCGTATAGTCCACAGAAGCAAGTTTGGTTACCAGAACCAAATAGATTTAATATTGATGATGCCAGGAAAGAATTTTCTAATCTTAATGAAGATGGTATTATTAAAATTACTAATAATATACGTAAATGCAGAGACGAGCACGATGAAAAACTTGCAAAAGATCTTGGTAGAAAGATAATTGGTAAATTTACTCAAGGGGGAGCCTATGATCATAAAAGACACTGTACAAGATTGATTATGGACGATGCTGAACTCGATTTTATAATAGCTGATACAACGGAAAAAAATACATTTATAAATCGGAGTAATGCTTATTTGTCAGACGGAACCAAACTAGGTACAATTGTGAATTATCTTGATGGTGACTCACCACAATTTACTCATTTAAGATCATCTATGTTGGCATATGTTTCTATAAATCTATTGTCTATGATAAATAAATTTCCTTGTGATGCTGTCAGAGTCGCCACGGATTCGTTCTACATAAATAAAAAATATACAGATTTATTAAAACTCGGTAATGGTGAATGGGGATCATGGAGAATAAAACAGGAAAATATACTTAGTTATTCTGAATCTGCCGATGTTGAAATTGCGGAGACATATTACAAAAATAATAATCAAATATCAAAATCATCTGCACCATCTGTGTATGATCCCGTGGCTAGACATAAAACTGTTTATCTTAACGGATGCGGTGGTTCAGGTAAAACAACACGTGTGATTAAATTATTCATGAATAATAATTCAGATATAATTGTTTTGACACCGACACATAAACTCGCCAGAGAAATAAAAGAGCGAGGAGTAAAATCATGTACTTATCATAGTTTCTTTAGATGGTGTGGAGATACCTGGGCTCCATCGCGGATGGGTGAAAAATATATACCTAAGTATATTATATGGGACGAGATATGCACGGTGTCGTTAGAAACACTAAAAACATTTCTTGATTGGCTATTGACAAAGAATACTGCTGTGATTATGTGTGGCGATAATGGTCAACCACCACCCTTTGTTGGACAGTCTCCACATGAATGGCTGAAGAATAACGTAGATTATTATGAAGAAATAAATGATGACCATAGAGCTATTGATGAACCGCTGAAGGAATTTAAAAGGTTAATCAGACTTCAGCCAGACAGAGTACAATGTGAGATAATGCGAGGAGTAATTCCAGAGACTTCTATGAATAATTTTCTAAATTTATGGAATCCCGCTGATTTAATAGTTGCAAGTAGAAAGATAGTTCGTGATGAACTACAGGATAAATTATTTTGTTACATAAAGAAAAGTTTTCAGATCTACCGGTACCATTATGTTATCGCCCCTCAGATACTCGACGACAGAATATTGATGTTGAAATTCCTGGTGGTGAAATACAGAATCTTGTCTTGAATGATATTATTTTAGTCGATATTAATGTCGTTGAGAATGCGCTGAGTATAAATAAATCACCGTGGACGTTAGGATATGCTATAACTATTCACTCATCACAGGGGTTAACTATTTCTGATACAAATATCTGGATTATAGATGATCGGATCGAATGGTCGAATTTAGTTTATCTCGCAGTTTCTAGGGTCAGAAGAATATCTCAACTACATAGGGTTATTATGAATTTTATAGAAAATAATGATCAAACTGTTAATAATGACGTAATAAGAAAAAAACTATCTGGTTATAAGCAGTGTGACAAAAAAATAATCGTGACTTTGATATTGATACTGAATTTATTATAAAACTAAAACAACTACAGAATAATAATTGTGCAAGCTGTAACTGTAATATGTTATGGCAATATTCGAATAATAATCCAAGACAATTTACCGTAGACAGAATTAATAGTGATCTTGGTCATACACGTGAAAATGTGATGCTGACCTGTCTTGAAAGTAATCGACGCCGGGGCGCTAATTTACATAAGTGGACGTGGTGGTAATTGTGTATCTGCAGGAATTATTTGCAATTGTTCACGTACAAATCCACGTTGAGGGGCTGTAGAATCTAGTCTGTATATTGGAGGTCTACCAGTGGATCTTACCACGCTAGAAATTTTATGTGTAGTCACGCTCCAGATAGGATCGGTTGCTCTTTTTTCACCACCTCCAAGTTCGCCAGGTTCATATAAATATCTTATAGTTACATTACCTAATACTGGTTGAGAGAAAGATTCACGTCGTATTGGTATATATATTTTTTTGATCGCATTAGAAGGTTTCATGGAAGTTGCACGAGTAATTTCATTATTCAACGCAGCTATCACACTCGGTAATCTTGCAACCCATTCACGAGATCGCTCACCCGACTTAAAGTCAGTAGATATTTCCTTTGCATATTGGTATCCAAATAACCGCTCAGCAAGTGTTCTATTAAATCGTTCAACGATAGCCTGATCACGATGAATTTCAGTATGTCCTCGTCTGATTTTAACGTTATGTTTCTTCACCAACGATGATACTACTCCAAGAAATTCTTTACCAGGATCAACTTGTAATAACCGTGGCCATTGTAGACCACCACGTTGATAAATTCGCGTAAACGCAGATGCAACTTCAGATGCTGTCTTTGTTGATAATGGCTCCGCTTCTTTATATCTACTCGCAACGTCAACGACAGTTAACGCGTATTTGTACGTGTATTGACGTCTACGTGTTTTAATGGTATCGTGTGGTAAAAATAAAATATCTGCTTGATGAACTTCACTAGGAACACTAACATCAAAGTGCGCATACTGAATTTTTTTAGGTGGACTTAGGAAGATTTGCCATATTGCCTGTCGTGCTAACCATGATGCAGCAACATCACGTGAAACTTTTGCTGTTTCGGCGAATTTACTAATCGCTGCTTTACCTCTCCAGAATCCTCTCGGGGAATAATAAACAGATTCCATTATGATAGTTATATAATTAATTGCCAGCCCCTAGCACTAGTTTACCTTTCATAGCAGTTTTTACTAGAAAACTAGCTAATTTTTCTCTGAGAGATTTATTAGGTATAGAATTTAATGCGTGAATCAATTTCACATCTGCGAGATGTCGTTGTTGTAAATCCTTACTTTTATACGCGACATCATGAACGTAACACGCTTGATCAATCTTATTTACTGGATACTCTCCTGGTTTTGGTTGATCTTGATCATCAAGTCGGATATCAAGACGAGTTCCAGGACCACAATAATTATATCCGGGTAACTGTTTCTCACCGGGATATTTAGCCCATGGAGTTCCTGGTAATTTTCCTAACGAAGCAGCGATATCACCCCCACCTGTCTTTGTTGCAATAAATTTATACTTCTTGGTGCCACATTTCACACACTTGCCTGTAAGTGCACGTCTTTTATTTCTTGTTGTTATTGTTGTTAATTCAGTAGTATCGGTAGGTGCTCTGCATCGAACACAATATAGAATCATATTATTTATTATATGGATATAATTGACTTTTCTGCGACACGAAAACAAGAACCAGTAAAACACCATCCAGCTCTTCCGAATTCTATCAGAATGATTATAATAGGCCCATCTGGAAGTGGGAAGACGCAATTACTGCTTAATCTAATAATGCGATGGCTGAAGTGGAATAAATTGTATTTAGTAGCGCCATCTGTAGATGATCAGCGATGTTACGAAGTACTTAAAGATTTTAATGAAAACGCAAAATTGTTGCATGAAGACAGTGAAGTCATAGACTTTATTACTGATATTGATGAAGCACCATCCGTATATGATCTGGATGGATTCATTAATAATTTAGTAGTGTATGATGATGTTATGCTGGACAAACAATCCAATCCAGCTCGGATATTTTCACGAGGTAGACATAAAAATACAGATGTGATTTATGTTACACAGCATTATACACAAATTCCAAAAGTGATCAGGGATAATTGTAACGTTTTAGTTGTATTTAATGGCGTAGATAATCATACGCTGCAGAATATTTATTATACTTGGTGTTCTGGGGACATGGACATGAACAAATTAAAAAATTTCATTTCAAAAGCACAAGCTGCCCCCTTTGGTTTTGTAACAATAAATTTACATGATCCGAGGTCAAGATATCGTAACGGACTTGATACAATTTTTGGATAAAAACCATAGCAGCAGTAGAGCTGAACGACAAAAATTGAGTGACCCGCGAGTAAACGAATCGCATAAAAATCTGAAAAAAAATACGTCAACAAAAAGTAACGGAAATGAGCTAACCCAAACGATTTATTATCCGTTTTTCAAACTATATGGTAATAATAAAAGTTAGGCGGTTCGGTTTATGTTATTGACCTTTTTTCAGCCCCTGTAGGAACCTTTATTTTTTATAAATAAGGTCTCAGCCAAGTGGTCTGTTCAGCTCTACTGCTGCTCGGTGAGATCTGGTCTGTCAGTCGCTTTGGGGTTTATCTGTTCCATTTTAATTGACCTTGACCCCGACAAGTTACCGTATTTTCATCTAGAAAGAATTGGATAGATAGTACCGTTACACGCAAGGGGTCTCATACCGAGTGAATCAAACACCTGCGTGAGTGTGCCTTGATAGTTTGATAGTCCATGTTTTCCTCTATTTTCAAGGACCTCAGGACAACATTGTCAACTGAAAGGTTCCTGAAAGGGAAAATACTATAGTAATTTTCCTCTTAATCATCTAATGACCACACATTACGAAAATCTTCATACGTTCATGTTTATTTTTTCTTGTTTCACTTTTGTATGACTCACCAGGAAACCTTTCCAAGCCAAATATTAGTACTTTACGCCATGCATACCAAACACCGCATAAGTCCATAATACAAAGAATTATTCCTATCTCAAATGCTGAACACGTAAATCTAAAAAGATCCAGATAATTTCCTATTCTACGAAATCAGGGATGGTCTATTTTACGAAATTAATCCATGCTGTCATAAAGTCTGGTGAAGACTGCACATTATGATGACTGGTTCTAAAAATTTGTCTAATTGGTCGGGCTGAGAAAAATTTTCCCAACACCGAGTCCCCATAATCAACAAATAATCACTAAAATCTAACACAGCTATAAACCGAGACGTATATCGCATACCTTAGGTTAATTACTGTAATTTAAGATAGGGCATTAAATTACAACTTATACTCGATTGTCCTTCAGTGTATACATTTTGACCATCTTTCATATTGACGAAAATAACATATCCCCATCATCAGTAGCATAACACCTCCATCCACCTCACGCGTATCATGAACAAAGGGCTCGTAACTGCCTTTTAGAAATCCGTCACATATACATTGAATTACGTGCATATTTGATACAATCGCACATACAAAGTTTTGTAAGAATACAACATATAAAATATGATTGGAATCGAAATTTACTTTTGATCTTTCGACTATCGCAGGCAGATATATGAAATGTATCACAATATTGGCAGTGCTGTATATTTTGTGTAAAGTTGTGGCTATAATGATATTAAGTTGCTCATTTTCAAGTTTTAGAAAATTTGTAACTCACTAGCAGATTTTTCTACACCATATGGACAATGAATTCTTTTCGAGTTGCATCATTTATCGCATGCAATAATGATCATTGGTATTATCGTTTGTTTACTCTTTTGTGTTTATTTTTAAGTCATGACTCACCAGAGCACCCACAACCCAGCATCCCATCCCGTCCAACTCTGAGTCGCACCTAGTATTGGTCTAGAATCTGTTTTTCTATTTCAGGGAAATGTAGCTTTCTCATCGCAGGGAGACAGAATCATGTGGACTCAAGTGGAGCAAATGATCAGTAGGTCCACAACGCTTCTCACAATGTAGACTTCGAATCGAGACAGCTAATACATAAAATGTTGTATACCACGACGCATTTTATCTGTCTTTTACGTGTTTTTCTTAACATTCATTTATCTTTTTATAGGGCAGGAAGTTTACGAGAAAAATTTGTACGGTGTACTTTCTACTTCATCAGTTCACATTTGGTCAAAAATTTCAAATGAACACCTAATAGTAAATGTTTGTTAAGGAGCCATGATCAGTTTTAGCAATCAGGAGTATACACCCAGTCCGGAACTTATGAGACCATTTAACTTTGTAAAAAGAATATTTCGTGATTGGATTGAATTTTACAAGAAGGAAAGATTCACATCTCATATAGCAGGACAAAAATGCAGAAATCACTCATGGTGGTTATATGTCAGCATTATCCTGGGGGAGGATATGGATTGGATAAACAGATTTCTGCAGCTATTAGCCTTATCTTAAGCAAAATGGATTGTGCGTGTAAAGACTAGTGGAGTTGGTTTATTATGACAATTGCCGATATTTCTCTTTTTTGATGTCGTTTGTGCTTCTATATCACATTTTGTCATCTGGAAAGAACATGATGAATCAGTTCTATACGTTCTCTCATTAACTTGTATTTTTAATTGCAGCTCTGTGCGGTATGAACGATACACACTGTTACCTTCTGGAGCCTGAATAAACTGTGTTAATTCCAAAACTAAATAGTAGCTATCTGAAATGATGTGTATTTGCTTCTAGATCAGATTGATGATCGTAAATAAACGTAAAAGTGCCTTAAAAGATTAGTGCGTAGAGCAATCTAAGACACGTACAATAGCACTTATCTTAAAGTTAAAAAAAACCCAGTAAACAGTTTCGTAGTGTTTTGAGCTTATTAAACTTTTCAACAAGGGAAGAAGCAACTGACATCCACAAAACCAGCACTAAACACAGAAGCCAAGAAAAAGAAACTCGACTTCTTTGAATGACAGGGGAATATACGACGAAGCGTAAATGAATGGAATAAGATAGATAGATTTAGCTATTTATTGCAACTTTGTAAAGTAGCTCTTGAATGAATCAATACGAACTAGACTACTTAAACTAAAAATGTACATCACATTGTGATGCCCTGATTTTGCAATATAAACATTTGTTAGTGGTTGAACAGAAACAGAACTGACATAAATCAGTTAAGTTAATAAATGACCAAGTTCCAGGGTGTGCATTTTAATAAAGAATTATTGCACCGAAATTGATTCTCTTTTGATGAATTACAAGAGGACGATTTTAATATATACCTCTAAAAGCTATAGTGTACGCTACTCCGAAATAATGCCGGAGCGTGTAAATTTTTATATCTGTCTGCAGCTGCGTAGTAATCAAAACCAAGCTTTAGGAAGACCCAGTTTGCCAAACCTGCTAAACGATTTACAGGAGATTCTAATATATTTTGTTCTGCTCTGCTCAGGAGTACTGAAATAAAGTGAACAGGAAAAATATATATTTCATGTATTTAATTGAACAGATATTGCACAATTGATAATAATATTTACAAGTAACAATTTCCTCTCTTTCAGATGGTACTTACTACAAGAGAGGGTACTATGACAACAATTCAGATAATTTTACTTGGTTTGGCACAGAAATATGGGCAGGTAAGTGCATGCTTGAGGTCGAAGAAAGATTTACATACCCAAGCATTCGTTCTCTTTTCTCACCAAAGTTTTGGAGTAAATGACAGAAACGGTAGCCTTCTTATATAGTTGATTTTATGAACCTGGAACATAACATAATTTTGTAGCTCTATACACGCCTTTCCGTTATATTCATTTTATGTATGAGTTGATTGGTGAGAAAGCTGAGTCACTAGGAAAAATTAAGAGTCATGGCTTTGGGGGCATGGGGAGTCGCGCACTCACAACAAAGAGGAAGCAAAATAGATTGATTAATTAAAATTACAGCTCTTACACCAATCACATACGCACTGATTAAAACAATATAAAACACCATCATGGCTGGTCCACTTTTCCTCACTGCTGGATTTCAGACAGTTGGCCCAAGAATTGCTCAAGAATCCTTCGATATCCTACCTCTGAAATAATACCATACTAACGTGTTTTTTTTTTTAAAAATAACTATAATTATTACTTTAAATGGAGAGCATAAAATGCTAAAGGCGTGGTACTTTAAGATCATGAACGAGATGGAGCTCAGAAATGCCGACAATAAGAGAAGCGCACATTAAAATTGGATAGAAAGATTAATAGGCTCCCAAATTACATGCCGTTGTAAAGAAGCAAAACAAACGAGTGTGCCGTGTACTAAGCAAATGTTAAATAGTTTATGATCTAATTGTTTTAACCAATGACCGGCTAATTAATTTAAATACCAACTATCCTCATTTACTTATATACAATGCACACTTCTCAATCCTCCTCTTTGCGCTATGTGCATGAGAGCACATGGTCATACTAATAGTAACTGACCCCAATTGCTCAGTGGTATAATTGATGGATTTTGAAAGGAAAAAATTGATAGATTTGCCCAGATATTTACATTCTAAATTGGGCATCACATCTGTGCTGTGAATAGAGCAACGCAGGATGGAGAAAAGGATGGACACAGATAATTTTACAATAGGAAAAGACCTATGAACATAATCACCAGATATGAAATGTAACTGGAAGAAAGTACGGGTTGGATGTTCCAAGAGATTGAATATTTAATATTGTAAGTGGACAGATATCAATCGATAAGCAAGAAACTCGTATATTTATTTCTCAGAAAGGGCAAAACAAAATGGCTGCTTGAATGGAAACACAATATTAAATATAACGGGGTTTTCTTCTTCTTTTTATGCAGTTTAATCTGTGCTAAATGCTTAGAGTGATCGGTTACGAGTCTCTGCTCTTAAAATAAGTAACAGAAAAGAGTGAAAGACAACAAGATTTGTAAAATTTAACAGACAATTTATTACCTAGAATAAAAAGTGAAAATGAGAAAAAACGTACCGTATTGCGAATTAAATCTCAAAATAATCCAAGAATTACAGACACAAGTCCTAATAATTTAAAGTCCTTAATAAAATTCAGTACAAGTCCAGAATAAATCCAAAAATTGACGGCGATGATGTGTCTCTGGTAGCTTATAAAGTGTTGATGTGTCAACAGTCTTTTGTTGAATCACAGCAATATAATTCCAGGTTTGAATTCACTATAAATTCCAGTGAATGTCTCTGTCTATGAATTTATCAGAGCACTTTTGTATTTCCAGAGAAAATAATCACTTGAATTCAGTAATTTGAAGAAAATAGATTACACCCAAAATTACTGGTCACAACATACAATACAACTTGATTGCGCTAAGACTTAAAGCACGAATGAAATAATCCTCTCAGCTAAAAGATTATATAATTCTCCACATTATTGCAGATGAAATTAGCATTTTCTAAAAAACACTATTACCTAATGGAAAATAACCTTCTAGAATGATTCTGATGTTTACAAAATAAAAACCATAACCTGGATTACACTCAGAAAATTCCCAAACCTCGACCCAAATAAACATATTTACTTCTTCTACTAATAATGATGCTGATATTAAGCCCATGCACAGAGAGAATAATTTAGCTATGTATTAGTTGTTTACACAGAATAAAATAAAAAATGTCAATCAGGTCAAGCAGAAATGAACTCAGCTTTGGACAAGGTCAAGCCCAACATACAATGTTACATTACAAGAGCATGTAAAGAAAAAAATAATAAAAAAACCCTAACAAACTATGTAAATTAAATATACATAACACTTCCCCTCATAAAGAAAAAGAAAGATTTATGCAACAAAGCTTTCGTTTTACTACTAGTCAAATATACATGTGGTAAAAAATTTACATTAGATGAAATCTTATGAATGACACAAAGTATACATGAAACAACATATTTCTATACACGTGAAACTGGATCTGCTATAAATTGTATTTTCCCTTGACGTGCCTGATGTCAATATTGTATTCCTGTAACATCAAACTCAATCTTAAGAATCTCTGATTTTTGTTTTTCATCTTGCCAATGAAAGGGGGGGGGAGGTTGGGTTGTGATCACTAAACACAATAATCGGAGAAGGAGCTGAACTAATGTAATGTAGACTTCAGAGTGTTGTAATGCCAATATCAAAGCCAAACATTCCTTCTGGATTGTGGAATAATTTCTCTGGTGCTTATTTAGTTTCTTAGAAAAATAGCACACTGGATGATCTACACCATTTTTGTCTTCTTGAATCAATACTGCTCCAACCCCAACATCACTTGTATCAACAGACAGTTTAAATGATTGACTGAAATTTGGAGCTGTAAGAACTGGTGCACCTTAAGCATGGCCTTTAACTTATCAAAAGCCTCCTGACATTTTTCAGACCAATGAAACTTGATTTTCTTACTCAAAAAATTTGTCAGGGGTAGCAATTATGGAAAAATTGGAACAAAATTTCCGATAGTATCCAGCCAATACCCAAAATCGCATCATTTGCTTTTTACTGATAGGAACAGGGAATTCAGAGATTGCCTTGACCTTAGCATCTATAGGTTTAACTTGTCCATGTCCCACGATATGTCCTAGAAATGTTACACAAGCACGACAAACTCACTTTTAGATAAATTAATTGTCAAATTTGCATCAGTGAGTGTATCAAAGAATTTCCGAATTGTCGCTAAGTAACCTTGTGTGTAACCATACATATAGATCAATACGAGAAATCTTAGACAAAAAGTTACCAATGACTTCAAATAAAAGACCTTCAAGTTGATGAATAATTCTGTGCACAGTAAGCAAATATAAAATCTCTAAACGGAATAAAGTACACCCAGATGTGAAAATATATATTTTCAAGTGCCATAAATATATATCCTTTGCCAGGTGAGCAATAATAGATGACGACTTTGTATTATTCAGTCGTAAACATAAAAAGATCCAGCACTATTGCGTTTTTAAAGTTCAGTATCTACTTTCTGTCCTATCTCTTGTTGTGAAGAAACGTTAGACATCATAAGGGTGTACCTGGTATTCACCGATTAAGTAATTGATTCAGAAGTAATCTCACAGTATTGGAGACACATATTTTCAACTTTTTAGTCGTGGTTACTACCTTATATCACTTAGCGACGTATGCGAGTATTATGTTAATCTGAAGTATTGTCGATAACGACCTGTTTGTGTCTGTAAGTCAAGTGGCATTTTAGACTTCTTTCCAAACAATATCAGCTTGTACCAGTGTTTTGCGAGTTAGTAGCCACTGGTCTCAACTTTCTCAATTATTAATTCATACCTTGCTCAATTCTGTTTGTCGTAACCGATGCAAGTAATCTCCAATCTATGAATGTCGTGAAATGTTGTGATCATTAAGCTTGAAAAATATGGCTATTATCCTAAAATGACCAAGAATCTGAAACACAACACCCATCACAAATAAAATGAGTATGTATACGTATTTGTTTTTTTTTTTCAACTGAAGGTTGGTGGCCGAATGATCTAAAGCGCATGCTTTTACCGATCACAGCCATCTCACCTTTGGGTTAGAGTCTCATGCTCGACAAATTTGAGTATGAGAGAAAGCTTGCTGGTAGTTTCAGGTGGGTCGGTGTTTCTTACAGTGGTTTTCCCGCGTTCTTCCTCCACCACTTTTACTGGCCGCCAAGTATAGTCTATCTTGCACTGAGAAATGGCATGAAACCCAAACCAACAATATCGGAAGATTGGTAGAAATTATACCTTTTAGACTGGATTTAGTTTGGAAGTTTTGGATTATGATCACCATCAGCAGACGAATATAAAGAAAATCGACGGTGTTCAGTTACTGAATACTAAATCTTTTTCTCTCAATTCCGTTCAGGTAGTCAGTCATCATGGTCTGTTTTCATTTGAATGTATTTATCAGCTAATTCTTTCATCGTGTATGATTTGTTCCTCATCGGCTCCGTGAGAATGAAAGAAAATAAGGAGGTAATTGCTAAATGGTTAGATATTAACACTTCCAATCCTAAATCATATCATTGCTGCCTTGTACAAAATCATTAAAGCAATATAACAATAATACTTATTGAACTCATTTTGTTTTGATTGTGTTTTTTAGTTTATCCATTTGTACTCAAACTGCAATGCTCTTCAATGACACTTTCTTGAGGTGTTTAATATGGCATCGAATGTGTGTGTGTGTGTGTTCATTTCAGTGTTAACACTGTCAATTGTCCTACTTACCGTGAACATGTTTTTCATTATTTCTTTTTTGATTTCAGTTTTGAATATACGTTTGCTTTAATCAGTTAAATATTTCCTCATCAATTTCATCAAGAATACATTACAACACATTGATGTATTTGACCAATGCTAGATCAATACTCTTTCTCTATCGATTTTGATTCGTTTGGTATCAGCGTCCATTTTGTTATAAACATTATTGATTTCCAAAGTTTTGATCTGTAATTCAGATATAAAATGGCATATTTTGAGGTTGTTTTCCTTGATCTGATTGCGCTGTCAGTAACATCTTTACATTTGTTCTCTCATTACATATTACCATAATCTCAAATAATGCTGGAACTAATTTTCCTCGAGGTTTCCAATTCACAGCGTGAATAATTATGATGTAGCCTCATTTGACAACGAAAATGAAAATAAATATCGTTCTCTTTGTTCAGTCGCGCTGTAATTAACCCACGAAATGATTCTGTCATTCCCATGTAAAGTTCCCATCGGAGCCTGTGACTATGTCTTGACAGAAATAGTTAAAATGCTATCAACCGAGCCACGTTTATAAACTTTCCTAGTTATTCAGTTGGTAATACCTTTTGTGATGCAAAATTTGACAACTGCACAGTAGCTGCAAATGACATATGGTCCTGCTTCCATGCATCAAAGAACTTCTGTTATTAATAGGTGTGAAAATGAGTGACAATACACGCTTCATTTATAAAACAGATATTCCTTCGCATATCGGCTGTTAACAAAAATGAAGTTCGGTTTATGGGTTAAGATGAAGTTTTCTTATCGGAAATCTTCAGCAACTTATTTTATTTTTAGTTACGTTTTTGAGATTTTATTAATTTATCTGAAAGGACTAAATTGAATAAGGGCCATTTTCTGCCCCCCTATCCAAATGTCCTTATATGATTTATACTGCACATATGAGATGGTTAACATTTATTTCTGACATCAGTTTTGAGTTCACGTGTCCGTTGCTATGATTACTGGGTGTCGAAACATTATAAAAAAAGTCATGAAAAATAGTCATCTTTTCCATTTACTTCTCATAGATACTGCTTTGCCATGAGCTATTTACTCAGTTTAAAATTAGCAATATGCATTTTTATTATTTTAGGGGTTATAAAGCTCAATAAATTAAGTTTAGTTTCTGAAACTATTCCACAATGGTCCATCGCAGAGAAAAATATAATATCGAACTTATACGTCAACTGAAAACTGTGTCTAAAATACATTGACAAAAAAGGTACTTTGTCATAAAATAAAAGGCTGTTCCTCAATAAAATATTGTTTAATATTATTGAATGATATTTAATATTATTGAATTATTTAAATGATTTTATGATATTATTGAATGATATGATCGTAAAGGAGGCGTTAACAGGGGCCTTTAAGTTTGCTTCTTCGCCGAATATATGGGTTTGTTATCTTCACCGGAAATGACAAGTGTTCTTTATGTATTTATGCACTTTTATCCTTATATGTTTATGGCTATATAACACACACTATTGTGTTTCAATCTTTAGAAGAAAACAAAGTTATAAATAAATTGTCTTCCACACCCCTTGAGGTAGCCTATAGTCAAACTATAATCTGTTTATAAACTATATATTCATCCGTAACGATATAATGTGGACATTAATAAGAAAGAAACCACTATTTGTTCAGCACTTTTAATTAACTTCTGAAAAGTGTGAAATATGTTATAGAAGTAATGGCATTGGAGAATACAGCAAAAGAAACAGACTATAGGTATTGTACTCTATACCTGCGTCTATTTTTAAACCAGCGTACGAATACTGCATTACACTGACTGCATACAGTTGTCTTTGATACGAGAAGATGTACACGTTTATACAGAACATATACCTATACTGAGCAAATTGCAACACTCATTTTATTATTCGTTTTGCAAATGTTATTTACCAGCACTTATAGTCTGCAAAGATGGTG
>JAECUM010019226.1:0-31989 GCA_016617855.1 Megalonaias nervosa | reverse complement strand
TTATTATTATTATTATTATTATTATTATTATTATTCCTAAGTTAATATATTTTAAGAAACCGGTGCAAGCAAGTGCAATTTTTCTAACAAAACCATTCGGCATTTGTAAGTTTGCCCGTAGTCAACAACCTAAGTCAGCTCAATATTAGCCCAGAGGTTGTTGTCAAATTTGTGAATTAAGCGCGTCCATTTATACCAGGAAATGAGGTAATTTCCGGGTTTATTTCAGCTTGGGTTCACAAAAAAAGTGTGTTTAGAAGTAGATTTCTAAAAGAATTAGCCATGACTTCGGCATTTCGCTTTAATTACGCAGTTGTGAGCAGAATTCCTCAGAGTTTTGCTGAAAGAGGAACTAAAGAGCCCAGCAAGCAAATTGATGTGGAGCGAGCTCGCGAGGAACACAAGCTGTTCATCGAAACATTGCGAAAATGTGAGATCAACATCATCGAACTTCAGGAAGACGAAGCTTACCCTGACTGCTGTTTTGTGGAGGACTGTGCTGTAATAATCGGCAGTGTGGCAATAATCACACGCCCCGGTCTTACCAGTCGCCAGGGAGAGGTAGGGACACTGGTTGTTGGGGAAAACATTAAGTAAAACACACCCGTATGACACAAGTATGAGTCATTCTGGTCCACCGTTAGACCTATAGTGTAAGACGTTTTCCCTGATATTTATAGTTTCGGGTGCAACGTATTACTGCCTAAATAACGGCGTTGTGTAGCTTATTCCCCTGCCTACGGAGGGGATCGATAGGCCAAATTTTCAGGAATATCTCTCTTGGCAGCACATATCGACGCTTTTCCACAAAGTAAAGTCATGTTGCTTTTGTGGGACTTTACTTACTCGGATGTATTTTTTTCTCATGAATTCAAATTCTCACACAAAACGAATGGACTTTTTATCAAGTTTCTTTGACCTACTGTGATCACACTGCAGGCATTGTAGCGATATGACCGAAGAATTGTTAAAGCTACGTTAAAAATCTAAATTACACACACACACACACACACACTCATTTCAGTTGGCTGGAATGTAATGAAAGCCAGGAATGCTGAAATTGATTAAAAGGATAAGTATCTTGAAGGAAGCGAAGCTATTTAAACACTTTCTTCAATATTAGTATATATTTATTCGGTTTGTTAAAGAAACATACATCCTTTTAGTCAATTTCAGCATTTCCAGTTTCCATCAAATTACAGCCAACTGAATGTAGGCCCATTTGCTTGTGTGACAATTTGAATTTATTAGAAAAAGATAGTAAGTAAAGTCAGACTAAAGTAGCATGACTTTAATTTGTAGGAAAAGAATCTGTATGTGCTTTCCTGAAAATTTTGCCTCTCATTTACCTGTCGGTAAACCAGGAAACATGCTACATAATGCCATTATTTAGGCAATAAGACCTGTCACCCAAAAACATAAACATCAGTGGACATGTCTTACATTGTAGGACTAGTCCACCGGCACTTCATTCCGTAAGTAAAGATTGGAATAAAACTGACAACACCCAAATTTACTCCCTATCAGTACAAGGGAACCAAATCGTGATGTATTTCATCACTTATGAACTTTGTCCAACAATGTAAGATGTTCACCCATAAAGTTGGTTGAAATTTGATGGTTACCATGCAGTGCTAAGGTCGGTTAGAGGTTGGATAAGTTTCTTTAACAAAATGCTATCTGATTGCTTTTATCAGTATTTGTTTAGTTTTCTTTATTTTGTTAAAGAAACATGCTCCACCTGCAACTGACTTGAACATTCCTTGGCTAACATATCAGCCTACTAAAATGTGTGTAAGCAGAACTTGAAATGCATCATTTGCTTGTGTCAGAACTTGATTCCATCCGGAAAAAGACATCAGATGAAATACAGTCCAACTAGCAGTTAGACCTTAATCTGTGGAAAAATGTAAATCTCTACCAAGTCTGCAAGATATTCCTAAAAATTTAGCCTCAGGTTCCTGTCAATTACACATCACCGTTTACTTTGGAAGTAAAACATCAACCCAAACATAAATATCAGGGTGGGTACCTTACATTGTAGGACTGTCAGATTCTTATACCACCATAAAGAAAACATTCCCAACCATTTCCCATTGTATGATTTAAATACCATACTGCATTTTTAATAGGAACCTTATTAGAAGTTTTTCCATTGCACTTTCTTGTCTACTTTAATCCTTCTAGACTAATTCAAATGAATGTGATTATTGGGCATTATAAGTATAAACAATTATTACCCAAAATAAAAACATTTCAAAATCATCATGAAGCTTATTTTCTTTTGGAAACGTTAGGGAAATAAAATTTTGTACATCTTTTTTTCAACAAATGTTTGGTTGTGACCCACCAGTTGCATAGAAGGAGAGGTAGCACTAAAGCAGTCACAATCTCCAGGATATCTGAGTTGCAAGCCTATATTGATACTTGCACAGATTAAAGTCATACAGTACTTGTGGTAATGCATTTGTGGTTGGGGTTTTTCAAACATTTTTCAGTGCCATGTCCATTTTTTTTTTTTGTTTTTTATTATTTTTACAGTTGATTCAGTGAAGTGTATCTAGCTGCAAATAATCAGTTATTTATAGTAATTTATCGCTGTAACCACATGGGGCATACTGGTAATGATGTTAAATTTAAATCATTAAAATTGTGACAGTCTTTGTTATTTATTAATGATATTGCTTGTAAAAATACACAAAAATATTTAATTCAGAGATGATATATTATGTATTCAATAAAGAAAGTGTGGCCACTGGTACTATGAACTTATTTCATAAGCTTACATTGCATGGTTATTCCTACAGTGAGCTTATTTCATAAACTTAAGATTAGTTTGCATGTTCATCTCTCAAGCTGCCAGCTATCAAGCTAGTTAATTATCCCTATTATGACTTCTAATCCCTGATGAGAATGAACAGTATTTGCTGAAAAGGTTTACTTATTGGGTAAATATGCAATCTTCATGTTCAACTAAATTTCAGTCTGACATACCTACATGTATAACCAGACTAGTAGAAATATTCCTCAACTGTTTAGTCCAAACTATGACTGAATTTCATCAGTTTGATAGAAAAATAAGGCAGAAAATGATAACTGTCATTTCTCGAGCACTGCCTTTAGGCAAGGTCACTAACATCAGTGAACATGGTAATTCATCAGTGTCAAAGTCGGTGACTCGTGTAAGCCAGTTATTAGTTGCTGTCATAAACAGGAAAACCAAACACTGCAATATTTAATACATGAACTTACCTATAAATTGCAGTACCTGTAAATCACTTTTAAGGAACTTGACTGAGAGCTTAATAAATGGCAGCTGGCCTACGGCATGCTGACTAGAAAATTGAAGTTGCCTTTGGCATATTTGAGCTTACCTCAAAATATGACAACAAAATACTGCAACTACTGTAAAGATTCAGTAAAATATAATATTAGAGGTAATAAGGAAATAAAAATAAAGAAAATTTGCTTTCTTTTTATCTTTGCACCTTAAAACCTTATGCCAGTCAGTAAGTTATTTAAAAGATAAATGTAATTAGTGCATGATAACAAATATGTACCATATACTTGCTTGTAAGTCAGCCATCTTTATGAGGGATGTTACTGGCTTTAAAAAAGATTTTGCCAAAAAGATCACCAACCTTAATATTTTGCCAATTTTAAAAAATGTTGTCATTTTCATAGTACAGTACCCCATTTATCTTGACATCCACAGGACCAAGGTAGTATTGTGACATAAGTGGATGTCAAAATAAGTACTTGGGGTGGGGTGGGGCTGAAAAAAATAAAATTTCTTATACAAATGAAAATTTGTAAGAGGTGGCCTGTCATCAGTGAGTAGGATTTACACTAAGAGAAAATTAACAATGGAAATTTTGATTAAATGAATACTAAATTAGTCTGAAATACACTTGTATATTGATAACTTATATTAGCGTTGTACTGTCCATAATGCGTTAAGTACATGTATATGAAAAATTCATGAATTCAGGTATAGATCACATGTTAGAAAATTCACGTATCAGTCACATCCCATTAGAAAAACAGCACATAAACAAAAATGGTAGTCCTCATTTGATCTATATCCCATTGTCAACAAACACGTCACTAAACAATTCAGTGATATTCACTGTTGCCGGTAGCAGGTGGCTGTATAGTTGTAGTTTATATGCAGCATGTACATGTACTTAAATTGGTCTAGATTTTGGTTAGTCAGAAATATCTTGCCAAGGCTACCAAGGGGATAAGGGGGCCCCGAGTGGCCGAGTGGTCTAAAGCGCTGATCGTTACGGATCACTGCCATCTCACCTCTGTCTGCGTGAGTTCGAGTCCAGGCTCGGCTAGCGTGGGTACGTGAAAGCCTGCCAGTAGCTTCTCGTGGGTCGGTGGTTCTTCCCGGGGTTTTCCAGGGTTCTTCCTCCACCATTAATACTGGCCGCCATGTATAGCCTATCTTGTGCTGAAAAATGGCGTTAAACCCTATAACAACAACAACAACAACCAAGGGGATAAGGCTATTCACAGGGAAATGAAAACGTGTACAAATTAAAAAAGCTCAACAAATATCTTTGCAAGATGTCCCACCTTTAATTAACTTGGCAGCCAGATATCTATAATATCAAAAGATTGAAAATTTAATTTGTTTTATGCCATCATTGGTTGTGATCCTAAGGTTAAATGTTTTTCCTGCAAAAAGGAAACTTTCACAGCACAATAAACATCATCCAATCACTTTGGAACATGAGGCAATCAATCGGGTTTCTTTGCTTTTATTTGAGTTTGGTGTGGACTTGGTTTGATGAAGGGTGAATGTATGTACTATTGAAGTCACCGCTAAAGGCCAACTTTGGAGGACCAAACAAATGCCATTTGTTAGTGCTGTATTTGTAAGAATTCATTTGCTTAGCATTTATACATGTCAATAGTTGAGCGAATTGGTCAGAATTTCATAATCGATAATCTGTTCCACTTAACCAGTTGGTAATCAATTTTAATCAGTTACTAAGAACAGATTTATAAAGATACATCTTTGCTCAAAAGTTCAAGATAGTAATAAATGTGGAGGAGTAATCTCTTTTAATGACATGTTTACTTTAACCTGATAAATGTATCAAAAATTTTGTTTTGTTTTTGTTCTACAACTTTGTTAAATGAATGCAACTTTCTGTGGTTCATTAGCTTTATGTATTTGAGAAACTGTTGCAATTCCCCAAAACCATTTCATTAATATGAGCTGTGTCTATCATTGAAAGTATAATAGGACATGCTTTTCTTGTTTATCAGTATTTATTACATTTAACTGAAATAAATCACCAAACTTAATATTGTTTAAATTTATTAACTCAATAAGTAAACAGCAAAATCATGTAATCATGACTATTTTATTCCAAATTATAAAAGTTTGCAATTATGGAGTATGGTATGGTTTTATATTTGCAAGTTACAAAGGGAAGAAATAATTCACCTTGACTGTAGTGGATTGGAAGTCCTATATAGCTTACCATTTACACTGGTGTTTAACTAAACTTTGCATGGGTCAGTGGTTCTTTCCGGGGTTTTCCCGGGTTCTTCCTCCACCATTAATATTGGCCGCCATGTATTGCCTATCCTGTGCTGATAAATGGCGTTAAACCCTACAACAACAACTAAAAAGTAGTAGTCTCTCTTTCCACACAATCAGTTATGGAGTTTCACAATCGATTAACGTATTGGTTTCCTAAACCAACAAATTGTTTATTATAATCGATAATTGGAACAACACTAATGATTGGTGTTTCACAGGTAGCCACTTTTCTTGGACAACATGCATTACTCAAGCCAAATATCAGGATACACAGATTATGATATAACAGTGCACTGGTAAGTTAGTTTGTCAATATGAACACAGGATCTGTTAGTTTAAGAATATATTGATTCCAGTGCATTTTGGATCAAAGTGATTCTTTCTTTAATCCTGGATACTTTCTTTCATGGTGCTCTTCAATTTCTCGACTCCAAACCCAAGATTGTATATACAAGTTTTAAAGGCCAAAAGTGTTGTTGCCAAAAAAACTGCCTGATGGTATATTTTCTAGCCAATAAAAAATAGCAATTTGTGACATTGGCAAACCCCAGTGTCGTCTCTGTTTTTATTGAAAATTTGATTCATGTACAGTAGGGGTCATCTTGTGACATACAGTAAAATTCGATAATCTTGGAGTATTGTTAGAAAATCAAGATGTTTTTGAAGTACACAAAAATACTCTGAATTAAAATAATTTATACTTTCTGTGCCACTATTCCTGTTCAGAAATGCATGTATATGTATGAAATTCATTGTATTTATCCATTTCATGACTATTCATTACACATTACCCATAAAATCTACAGTTATTTGGATTTTAAAATATTACAGGTAAATACTGCCCACCACAAAGTGAAGTGTGTGTTAATGTTGTTTACCATCAGTTTAGTAGCAAATATATTGCTTTCATTTTTATGCGAGTCCTAATATCCTGTATTTGTATTTATATTTGTCTTTTGCTGTATAAACACTGTTTGATGCAGTAGAAGTTTTGATTGTTATGTTGTATTTTCCTTTTCCATGCGTTAGATTTTTAATATCCAAGTGATTATTCGGCAGTTTTCTGCCAGTGCACCTGACCTGATAAGCCCTTGGCTTGTAAAGACAACACTCATTTTCAAGTTGACAATCCTTTTGATCAAGCTGCAGATTTTGTTCATGTACTTGTTCAGTGCCAAGTAGAGTTCTACATCTTCCAATGACTGTTTGACTTTGATCCCATTTAGCCTGTAAAGGCAGCACCCTCCATATTTTCCCACATGACAACCCTTTGATCAAGCCATGAATTTGATACTTGCTCAGTGCCAAGTAACAAAGGGTGGTTATTTCAACTCCCTGTGATCTTGCTGCACAAAGGACTTGTTTGTTTGCAGCTATTGAATGGAATCCAGACTGTATGCTCAAAGTGTTACGTACAAGAACCCAAGCTCTGTCTTTACAAAAGCACCTGTACATGACATTGAAGCAGAGGAAATGAGAGTCAGTGTTTACAATGACTAGACTATGACAATTTACAATGACTAGAAAATGGTGATTTCAGAACTTTATAGGACAGTGAAGATGAATTCATGGACTTTGTACCATATGACATTAGATGGTGATATTTATAGGATACTGTGAATTAAAAAGAAATGTGGACTTAACTATCCTTGTTTATTTGTAAAACATGTGGAATTAACATATTACAGGATATTGTAAATTGGATCATTCTTAACCTATTTTTATACAGGTATGTGACCTGTAATGAAATTCATGGATTTATCATAAAAATGGATTTAAAATGTCGAGCATTATGGACTTTAATAGATTTAATTATGACAAACTGTAACTTGTCAATTTATTTGTGACTTGTTCCACTGAATAATGTAATTATATTTTACATTTGTTATATCTTCATCTATTTAATTTAATCTAATCTCTCTTGGGTTTGTTTATTTTTTCAAATTGCAACTCTGACTTACTGACAAGTCACCCCTTCAGATGGATCTGACTAGGAAAATACACTGACTTACTGGAGGGTCAAAGAGATGTTGGCTTTTTGTAACCCTAAATGAGGGGGGGGGGTTTGTTGAATTATAGTTGGATCAACATATAAGCGATGTATATGGTAGATGAGAAGAATAGGAGGGGTTAGAATGCAAATATTAGTGTCTCAGATAACTTTTTGGCCTATTGGATATTTCACTAATGAAATTAAAAGAAAGTGAAATTTTTCCATTTCAAATGACACTCATATAAAATTGAAAAATCTCCACTGGTTTTTGTTCTAAAGCAAAATAAAATTTCTCTGCACTAATTTTATCCTTAAAGACGCACTCTTTCAGAGGACCTCTGCACATTTGATATACCCTCATCAGACCAAACATTTTTCATTTTTATATCTTGTACAATGCATACATCTCAGCCCTTTCTCAGTATGACTTATATTAATTACTTCCAAGAAAGGTAATAATCATCTGTACAAGTCAAATGTTTCAGACAAAACTTGTTTCCATCATGATTTTTGGACAATTTACTAGCCTGATTTGACAAATGTATCAATTGCATCTGAGACAATATTTCTCACTATTGATATTGATGATGGTCTGTTGTTTAGCTGGAAAAAGCTAGGAATCGCTTAATTTTTCTATAGACTTCCAGGCTTAACAGATATTCATCCAAACTTTTCACAACATTTATTTCATCTGATATTATCTGAATGCTTGATTTTCTGCAAGAAATGAGTATGCAAGCACCCTGTTAATTGCGACAATAATTGTTGGACTGATTGACTGTGCTTGTTCACTTACTAAAGCGTGTGCTTTGTTTTATTTATTTTATCGATAATATATGGAGCACCAGACAATATAGTTAGACTGAGCATTTCACGCTGTTTGTTTATACAAATGTGCACACATAAACTTATATCTTTTGTGTGAGAGGAAAATGCTTGCATATTGTGGTATGGATATTGGATACTGGAAAAACAAATTTGGAATTTGACTATTTTAATTGAGTGAAATACACTAATACACTGCTTATTTGTGGCACTAAGATAAACAGTAATACCTATCTTGAGTAACCTCTGCTGTGAGTGACCACTTGTCATTTACAACCACTATCAGCATGTGTGGATTCATTTTAATATTTAAATGTACACCCACTGTAACGAGTAGCCACCTGCAGAAAACAACTAGAAACTGCTGTGTTTTTTCAAAGTAATTTGACACTGCTATGAGTGACTGCATTGCAAAAACACATGAACACCTCCAACCTTTCTTTAATCCTTTGTAATCACGACCATGTAGTCCATTTGATTATTAATTCAGATATTAAAAATGAAATTTACTCAAGATACTGAAATGTCATTCTCATACGTGAAAATAAGACTCACGCTTCCTGTTAATCTTTTACTTGTTTCATTGCCTCTTTGGATATATTTGCAAAGATGATTTAAAAAAACAAGCCAAAGGAAGAAAATAAAGTACTTATTCTTGTCCCTGGGTATATAGTAATTAAGAGGTGAAGTGATCATCCCCTTTTTTCTTAGACAGTTAGGAAACCATTTGGTTTGCTTTCATAAGATTTCAAAGCTTTTGGTTTTAAAATTGAATTTGAATTTGAATTTAAAACATTTTGTTAAACACAAATTATGTATATTTTTAGACTGCAGAGATTCGTCGAGTACTGAAAAATGACCTGAAGTTACGAGTGATGGATATGGAAGATCCAAGTGCAACTTTAGATGGCGGTGATGTTTTATTCACAGGTATTTTAACTGGAACAAGGAGGACCTGAAGCTTTTAAAATTTAACTGAAAACTTACACCACTCCCTTGATAACTCGCGAACCCACTTATAACACGGGGTCAGGCATGGATCCCATTTTTTAACCAGAAAATACCTCAAGAATTTATCCCTATTTATTGAACTTGAAGAAAATCACGATAAAAATTAATGACGGAAACTTTGATATATCTCTTATTTTATCATCAAAAACGGTAGATAGGACCAGAAAATTGAATCCACATTGTGAAATATCAAATTTAAAAATAGGTCATACATATTTTTTACATTTTCTTTCCAAACAGTTGTACACTGCAATTAACGATATGTAAGGAAATTTCGATCAATGAAAATGTCACGCAAAGTGGAGGCAGTACTTTAATAAAGAAGTACAAGCCAAATAATTTTTTTATCAATTGAAATTTATGTTGTAGTTCTATCTTTTAGTTCCTTTTAAGTGTAATCATCATAAATACAATGTGTCCTCTTGTAATTAAACGTAAAATTTGTCAATCTACCATAATGTATATGTCCGCGAGCGTTTCTCTGAGAACCTAATTAGGTGCAGACCGTGTTTTGATAACTGACTTGAGGAAGTATTTGTTGAATTGTTGCAATGAATTAAAAGCTGGCCTCCTTTGTATTATCACATTATGTCTTTTGAATCATATGATGGAGCTGGAATAAAAGAAAAGTTAAAAGGCACGAAAATCCTACAAACTTAAAATTTAGCGGCCCCTGTCATATGTTGGGTGAAGTCACTTCATTTGATCAATCACTGTTATAAATATTATTGTGTATGTAACATAAACTACCTTAAATTAACCAACTCAATGGTAACTGTGATCAAAGTTAGCAAGGCAACCAAGCAAAATGAATACTTCATAAAATAAAGAGCTTGGTTTCACAGATATGGACCATTGTGGGCAAGCTAGTTTCAGAGAATTCTTGAACTGGCACTTAGAGATATCCTCCAGGATGATGAGAAGTTTCATTATTACTTCCAATGAAATCATGACATCAGTACTGTACTAACTGAACAACACAAAAATTAAGAGTTGACATAGATGATTGTCTCAGATTTTTTTTTAATGTTTTTGAAAAAAAAAAGGAATCTTGTTTGGTGGTGTATCGACAGTTAGCCTAGTTCCCCTCTCTTTTGACTCCCAGTTTGGCAGGATACTATTAAACCAGACTCATCAAAAAAACAAAAAGCAATGACATAATACACAGATGTTTTCATGTACACATGATGGTTGTTGAAACCAGTTGGAACGATCTTTCATATGTTGGACATTTTGAAAATAAATGTTATTTAAACAAAATAACGAACAACTTCATTAGGAAAAGCGCGTTATTAAAAATTGTCGACATGATTGTGAAATGAGCATTCAGTCATTAAACGGCCCAGTTCCCTAGCCCCGATCCCCACCCCAGCTGTTTTCTTGATGTCTAAGCAAATTTTTTTAAACTTTTGGAGGTCCCTTGGTAACTCGCGCCCTTACTTATAGTGCGGTCTATGTTTGTGGACCTAGTTGTGCGCGAGTTATCGAGGGAGAGGTGTATTTTCAAACTCGGTTTACTCTGTTTCAGAAAATTTTAAACATTTACAGAGAAACATTTAGACAAATGTTCTTAAATGGGTAAGACTTGAACCAATTTCAACAAGGATTAAAATGCTGTCTCCCTTTTTTAAAGAAAAATTGGAAGTTGTAACTTCCTTCATTTTGTTACTGTATGTACCACTTATAAAACGAGTCAAACAGCAAACTGCACAGATGCAATCTGCCATCACACAATACATTGGCAGATCTGGATCTGTGCATTTTGTTAGATGTAATCAGTAGAACAAACAACATAGACCATGATCTGCAAGCGCATTATGTGAAGGCAGATCACGATCTTTGTTGCTTGCAGATTAACTCAGTTTAATAGCTAGTAAATACGTTATCATAGCATGAGTTCTTGCAGAAGTCATTAACTTTGTTTGTAATGAGTTTGTTTCTATTATCCAGCACAGTCAAAGATTGATGTGTATCACTTATAATATTTGATATAAGTTGCCTGAAATTTTTGTTCAGTTGACTTTAAAATAAGGTTCATTTGTACAGAACAAACATTGATAAATGCTCCTAGCATCGTTAACCATAGGAAGCTTCTATTTTGTCAACAAATGACTGGTTTAAAATCTTGGCTGATGCAAATTATTTTTTTATACTTTAGGAAAAGAGATATTTGTTGGAGTTGGGAATCTCTCAAACTGTAAGGGAGCTAGTTCCCTCACAGATGCCTTTCCGGAGTATTTTGTAACTCCCATCAATCTGCCGAAGGGAGTTTTACACCTAAAGAGCCTGTGCAGCATGGCTGGGAATGATGTTATTGCCATCAGCTCAAGTGATGCTGGGTTAGAAGTACTCAAGGTAGGATTGGAGTTGTCTGTAAGCCTTTTACCCTTAGAATCTAGGTCCCTCTGTCTCTAGAAATTTGTTACCCTGATAGGGAAATCGGGGGACCATGTGAGAACAGAACAAGTCCATTTGTGGATATAAAATCATTACATTCATGCAAAGTCTATAAATGTTTGCTGTAGTCAGTTTTGTTGAGTATAATTATTTCTGTAATTTGTCTGATTGAAATTTTTCTTACACTTCTTTGCACAAATCTTGTTCATGATTCTCCCCCTGAACAGATGATTGTCTAAACATTGGATATTCACTTGTGATGTCTTGTTAGTGCTTAATAAAAATGTTGCCAAACTGACCTTCTTGTTGAGGCCACCATATCTCACCGCTGCTTTTCCTCAAAGGATTGCCATAGATATGTTATTTGCAATAAAAGTCGTATCCTGTCTGGTTGGTCCTAGATGAAAATGGTATCCATCTGACTTGCACTGTGGTTGGCATTGTGACCATCTTAAAAATCTTGTTTTCCAAATGATAGCCATATCAACATGGGTTTTCACGAAAAGAACTTCTCATGTCTGTCTGTCTCTAAATGAGAATGGCACCAATTTGATCTGATATCCAGTCTTGAACCAACACTCAAATCAACATAGGTTTGATTTTAAGGTCAGATGTGTTGACTAGGGTTTTAAGCTATAGTTGCTTGTGAGGATAATTAAAGAAACAAACAAGTATGAATAGATTATTTTCAAATCCAGTTTTGTGGATGAATACTTTGAGTGATGCCAGTTCAGTAACAGAATTTTTTCCAAAAATATTTTTAATTATAGATTTAATCAGAGTCAACATTTGATAATATCTGGACAGTGTCCAAGACAGTTGCAATCAGTGTCTTGCCGTGTTTAAGGTCATAATTTCAGAAATTTACAATTACAGATATCCTGTGGAATATCAGATTCCTGGAAATTATTTCTGAGTTTCTCATGCTTCAGTTTCTGAATGAAGAAAGACAAGAAATGTGGACATGTACCAATTATACTGTGGCCAACTAGGATGTATCATAAAGAGCTACTCATATTGTTCATTATAAATTTTCATCAGGCATTTTACATGCTGTAAAATGATTATATATTCTTCTACATGGGGAGGGGGACTTACTAAGATATAAAAATGAAATAATGAGAGATGAATGTTCATATTTAGAAATCATCACCTTGGATGGAGATCAGAAATCTGCATTTTAACTTATGCTTTATTGATTACATCAGGAGATAAAGAACTACAAATATCCAGTAGAACATGGCAACAGATTCTGTTAATGGGATAAGAGATGACATTTATGATATCAAATACTTACAATTTATTTTCAGAGAGTTGCTCTTTGTAACTTAGACCCAAATATGTCTTTAGTTTGATGACTTGTAAAATGTAATGTATATTATCCTCCAAAAGTTGTTCAGTCAACTGCATTAAACTGCACTGTATTTTTATAATTATTAAATTAGTGACACTTTTCTGTTTTCTGTTGTAAATTCCCTACCTTAATGACGAGGTATTTGTTTTAGTCATCTATCACTTTTGCATACATATCAGTGGTTTTTAATATCTGCACCAGCTTGTGGGTGGGTTCCAGTTTCGAACTGAATAATTAGTACACTATGCATTTTCTTTTGTTTGTATAATAACATTGATAATGGGACTTTCATTTGTGAAAGTTTTTATAGAACCTTTCATATTTGACTTTTTAAGTTTCAATATTTGTAATGTATTCCTTTGTTTGTTCATCCATCCATCATTCACAGTTTTGTTTCAGCAGACAACTCCAAAACAGTTAAATATAGCTTTGTGAAATTTTGTATACTTATTAGCAGACTTGCCAAACCTTACGATTTTGGTGTGAATTTCACAACTCTCGATAGCTATTCATGGATTCATGCTGAATGCAAAAAAATCATGAATTCCTGAATTCTCAGTCGGCTTAAATCAGGAATAAAATGACTTTATCCCGTTAAGTGCTAGTCAGAATAGCAGCAGTGATCACTTATGCCAGTATCAGCCAGGTATTGCTTGTCACGATGTTAGAACTATATCCTGTTGTTACAGTTTGCCCCATAGCAAGCATTTTAAAGTATATAGACTATATTTAGAACAGTTTTAGAAACACTCATGAAGAAAACCGGAGCCCAACTGATTTTTTTTTTTTTAATGGCACATGTACATACACATAGCAACTCTAAGTGTTTTAAAGCAAACGCTAAATGAAGACAGCTTTTTCAAGTGAAGGAATTTTTGAGATATTGAAAGACTAGCATATATCGTAATTTGCTTGAGTTCATATTTTGCAGCGCATGCGCTGACACCACTTATCGTTAATCTTTCGACATTTCATTTTCTGTTTTGTAATTAAGCTACACTACAGTTAAAATGTTTTCACCTCCAAGAGAAAAGATATGTATTCCACAAGAAGTGAAGTATAGATTGGAGTACACCAAAAACTGGACTTATTCAGCCATCAAACATTGATGTACATTATGCTTTTCGCACAGTAGTGTCCTGCAAATTTTAGAATTGGGAATGTACACAGGGGCTCATATCGTTGGTTACAATTTACTATATAATACTGTATATGTGGGCATGTGGCAGAATGATGTGAAAAAGTACACTGCTAGCAAAAAGCATATAGATATTGGGAAAATTAAGAGCACCCAAGGCAGATTTCAGCTCTGGAGTACTTCAAGCCACCTACTCAAGTCCTCCAGGCTACAAAATGCTGAAGTATTGTTGAACATAACCTGCCTTTCTCAGTTGGAGATCAGTGACAGTGAAAGAGTATTTCCTATTCGGAAAAAATAAGACAAACTTTAGTGCCACCTTTGATGCTGAAAATTTGCAACAATTTTAGTCACCAAGATTAAACAGCAGGCAAGAAGCCTGGACTGTTTTGAAAACAAATTTATCATAGCCCAATTGAGGAGGTTGAAGTCTGCCACAGCATCATATTATGACAAAAAGCTTGAAGTTTGTGTATATCAGTAAACTTGGCTGCAAATAAATTTGCACATGTAATCAGTGTAAATAATGTGTTTTAGTTTTATTTTGTGATTTTCATATAATGCAGTACTGACCATCAAAGTTGATGGAGCAAGTGTCATGGTATAATTTTTCACCAGTTGTGTCCAAAATTCACTAATTTTTATCTCTTTTCATTAATTGCAAGTCTAAGGTTGGCAGCTCTGTATTAGCCTAGTAATCCAGACATGCCTTTCGTGATTGACATGTCTTCAGTTTGCAGATTTTATTTATTGGCCAAAACTCCAATTTTTTTTAAATATATGTATGTCTGAACATTTGCACACATATTAGACTAGCTGTATAGATGTGCCTTTTTCTATTCAGATCTTAGTTTCAATATGTTTTTTTGTCTGTTTGTTAGTTCATTCATTCATGTATAATTCACACTTTAGTATGCATTGAAAAACTCAGCAATGCCTATCACTTTTCTGTACAGCATACTGTATCAGCATGAACTTCCTTTTTATGACTTTGTCATCAAATCTGTCTCATAACAGACCTTTTGTCAAGAGAGGGAATGCAGATGACTCCATCTTCTCTTGGTTTGGGGTGGGGGAGGAGTTTCACATTTATACTTTGCATCATGTTAAATATTATTTTTAATGTACCTATAGTCAAATCCCATTGTCAGTATATTGTTTTAGTTCACATTTATGGATAAGACATTGCCTTTCAGGCATTGTTAATGTTTTAGTTCAAGTTATTGTTTGCATACATTTCCTATGCCCATTATAATTTTCTCATTATCTTGTGGGGGAACCACACCGGTGGCCTAGTGGTGACATCATCCGCCTCGGATGCAGGAAGTTGTGGGTTCGAAGCCCGGCCAAGTCATACCAAAGAATAATGAGACTGGGTAGGACATGATGCTACGTGTCTGTGGCATGATGCCCCAGTGCAAGACATCACAATAAACTGCCACTCTGCAGACATTGTAGCGATATGACAGAAATTTTTTTAAAGCTGTGTTAAAAATCCAGATCACACACTCTCTTCATATTGGATAATTGACCAGTTTTCTTGTTTATAATTCTCTTGCTGTCATCTTTTATCTTGATTGCTTACAGCAACTGCGAGCAAATGCCCAGTTTAGCTACAAGATCCTGAAGATGGAATCTGATACTGCAGCGAACATGTTATATGTGAATGGCAGACTCATCCACCGAACCCGAGAGGAAATTAAAGAAAATAATTGGAGTGTGAGTATTTATTGGGACTTTTTCTGCTACAAAGTGACTCTTTTAATTGTTGCATCTGGCACGTAATATATTGCTTTCCTTCCACATAGTTTTATTGTAAAAGAAATGAAAATTTTCTCAGAGAAATATGAATATGATATTTAATGTGTTGAGACTTCTCCCCAAAATATAGTCGAATTTTAACAGTAATCATCATAGAGGCTCTTATGATCAAGTCATCAGCTAATTTGAACAAAACTGCTCACAGCCAGTACCATTTGCTGTTTTAAAAAAGTATTGATGCCAAACATATCTCACTTATTATCAGGTAAAATTTTATATTCTCAAGAAATATTTTTTTGTTCCAATCTTCATTAGTAAAACCACTCTTTGTCTTCATAAGTGTCAGTGTTTGGAATGTCACATAAAAAAAGAGCTTACTGCGTGCAAAAAATGGTGCAGAGAGAATAGCGATATCGAAGAGGCTTGATACTGAGTAAAAGGTACTACAGTAGTTCAGTTGGTATATTATTACACATGTAATCCTGTGGTCACTGGTTCAATACCCACACAGGCCAGCATGGGTCAGCATCCTCAGTGTATCCATGGAGATTGACTTCGATTTTCTTGGCATGATATAGACAGTAATGTGTTATAATTGGTGTTAAATCAACCAGCTGGCAGAAAAACTGGATGTCAGTCTTACAAATGATAATGGAGGAGTGCATAAATCAGGGCCAGAAATAGGGGTGCAATGCAAAGAGTTGGGACAGGATACAGCACCCCTGGGTCCACTATACCTGTTTAGCTGGGACACTGGTAAATGTACTCTGCTTCAAAGCTGATTTTATTTGGTTCCACTGGTGAATTGGGTGACAAAATGGAAGCCTCTTTAGATAATTTTATCTCAGTGTTATCACTTAAGTTTTTTAATTTGGCAATTCACCACAAAAAAAAAAATCCACTTGTTCACAAATCACCTTCCAAAGACATCAGGTTGCTCTGCTAAATCTAAATTTGTTGAGTCAGCGAGTTTAAAATCCATCTAATACATGGTCCCTTTGATAAATATATTGTATGAGACCAGGTTTGTAATTGAAAAAATTGCAATTACACATTTAGTCCTAGAGGTTTCAATGGTATTCAGATTTAAAGTAACACCTTTCTATAATCATGGTGTAATTTTTGAAAGCAGATGAATTCTTTTTCGACAAGCTATCCCATATCTTTGAGTTAGACATGAGAGAAGTTCTGAGACATAGTGTGACTTTGTTTTTAAAACTTCCCAACAGTGTTTCACCTGCCCCAGGTCACTGGAATTCATTTTCATTCCGAAGAAGGAAGCCAGCAGATATTTGTATCAGTATGTAATTACTTTTCACACAAAAAACTTGCACTTAACAAGAAGAATTCCAAAGAAGATTTTCTATTTTCACCATCATTTATGCTAAATAATCCATTTTAGTCAAATCTCATTTTTTTAGAGCTACTCAAGGTTGCCATTAAAGAAAATATTGCTGATTGTGTCATGACCCCAATTAAATTGTGACCAGTCAACTGTTGCCTCTGTATTGTGATGCATGAATAGATTACAATGGCTAGCATCATGTGAAAGTTCGTGGAAATTGGCCAAGACATATTGAATACATATTTTGAATGTAAGTTAGCAACATTTTTCTTGTGAAAAATAATTACGTATTTACAGAAATATCTGTTGGTACCAATTTCTAGAGTTTCCATTCATCAATAAAGCATCTGTCTTGAAATTTCCAGGAATCTGAAATTTTTAAAAACATTTCACATTCACTGTTTATTAATTACCCAGAGGTCTGAGTCTCAAAGATATATGATAGCTCATTGAAAGAGAAATTTCTCCAAAATGATGCCTAGATGACTAAAACATGTCACTGTATAAACAAGCACCATTGACATATTGATAGTTAGGTTTCAAAGAGTAACACTATATTTTCATTATTTTTACAATCCCGCTTGCATTGTATACCTTTGTGGGGAAAAAAATGAAACCTACCGCCTTTGAGACATGTTCTAAACTGTCAAGAAATAGGCAAAAGTAATCCATAATTGGGGTATGCTAAATGTTAAACTGTGTTGAACTTCAGCACTTGTGAAGTGTAGTAAATGCGCTTGGATTTCTCTTATGGTGCAGATCTGCATCTACTTGGCCTAGGGTTAAGAAACTAGTTAAGTTCTACTCAGCCCAGCCATAGTTTTACCCAGGCAGAACAATAAGACATCAATTGATTAGCCCAAAACCTGTTATGAAAAATTTAACTCTTATGAGTCCCAGGTGGTTTCACATGCTAACAGAAAATTGTTATTGAAAACACTGAAATATATATTTTGCTTTGTTATTACCTGAATCAATGTATTTCTTTTAAAATAATGAAAAATCGTTCTTTTTTTAGAATATAAAATATTTGAGATTCAAATTTCAAGAATTTCAATAATTATTTCCATTTGAGCCTGAAAAAATTACATTATCAATGATGTTTTCCCTATTAAATCCTTTTAGGCAATGTAGACTTTTATAGTTTTCAGTTAAAGAGAAAAAGATACAAAGTGTAGACGACAAAATTTATGGAACGTTTGAAAAGGCACATTTTTACAGTAAATTATTGATTCAAAAGTGATTGATATATCTGGTTATTAAATTTAATGGAGTAATAATTTGACTTCTGTGAATGACATTTTAAGTTTAAGATTTCATCAGTTAATAGTTTCACCCTTTGCCATGAGTCCATCTTACTTTGTTTAGAAAATTCTTGATATTTTTTATTGGTCACATGAAAATTGTAAAAGTTAGAAAAAATTATTGTTATTACAATACATGTAATTGAACTTCACACTCTGATCTAAAGCATCTATCCTAAAGTTGATCTGTGTTCTCAATTTTTTATTTACTTTGTGGAACCTTGCCATTTCTTTTGCTTCCACAACCAAACCTGTATTACTTGTAAGACAAATTAGTGTCAGTCACATCAAACAACATCTAGTGGCCTTTTTGTAGTTAATAATGAAACAGACAGGGATGTGCCAAGTAAGCTAGATTTGACGTGTTGGAAATAATATGTGACTTAATAATATGATTGATGGTACAGGTAAGGGCATAAAATGGTCATTGGGGGAGGGGGAATTTTAGAGAATGTGAAAGAACCATAATGTTGGATTGGTGGCCACATAGTCTTGCATGTGACAGTGTCGAAGCTTGTATAGACCCGATATGCAAAAAAAAAAAATGCTCTTAATGTCTTTTCTGTTAGGACACCCTAAGAAATATTCATGTTTAATAATCTACCTTATAGGGCTTGATTCATGTTCTGAATATTTTCTTCTATTTGTGTGTCATTATTAGGTTTTATGTATATCATATTCCTTTAATTACCAGGCCATAACTGATATACTTGATGGCCCCAAAATGGAGGTTGGTTTGCAGGAGATAAGCAAAGCTCGGGGAAAGCTCTCTGCATTAATTCTCTTGATATATATCAATAAGTACCCAAAGAAAATAATCACAACACAATAAGAATAATGAGGTTTGGACATGATTTTATTTTTCTGCATGGTCTGGAAGTAATGCCTGTCTGTTGTAATGGTTTACCAATTCAGTCCCATGAATTTGTATTGGCATGCACTTGTTCCAGCTTTTGTTTATTGTCCTTAAAATGTTTGCAATGTTTCTGGCTTGTATCTCACTGGAAAGATTTCTTAGAAAATATTTATCTTCTGGAAATGTTCTAGTACAGGATTTCTATCAGTATTTGGAGAAAAAAAAATTGTGTTAGATTTGAGTTTGCTGTGGATATAGGTAATTTAGCTGAGTTTGTTACCAAGATATTTCTGAAATTATTTCAAGTTTTGTAAAAAAATTTGGAATGGAATCTTGTTTATCTGGTGAAGAGTATTTGTTTTATTTATCTCTTATAAAAGGCAGGCATTATGTACTGTTACTTACAGAACTGCATTTGGTATTTCTTATTACATGTACTGGTACATTGCAGTTGATGAAATAGATGTAACTTGTGATGAGTATGCTTATATGCCCTTGATAAATCACATTAATAATTTATTAGAACCAGCATAACACTTGAAGCCATTTAGTAGGTACCGTCTTTTATAAGTGTTAACAAGCTTTTTTAAAAAACAAGCTTTGTCTCATTGTCTCCCTTTTGGATTGAGTTGAAACCCTTGATATTGAAATTTTTCATTTTACAGTCTGCTTTTTCATACTAAGACCAATTTCTTTCACTTCCTTTTCACATCTTTTTTCCTGAATGTTTTCTTTCTTTCTCCTTGAAGAGTTTGTTGCCATCTGATGTCTTTATTTAGGGCCTTGTAAGACAGTTATTGCAATTTTAGTTTAGTTGAAAGTCCTTGTGTTAGATTTGATTTCTTGAGCAATGAATAATAATGAATGTATGGCTAATGATAAATTATCATTGTTATGTGACTTTCATCCGAAGACTTTCAATCTGTTACACGCATGGTACAATAGCTACCCTAATCAGAATGAGGTGATAGGTTGTACATAGGAAGAATAATTGAAACAAAATATCAAACACAAGGTTTTGCTATTAGTGCTCCATGTTCAAATGAATGTAACATGGACATATTAAAAGTAAGGTTAACAGGGATGACTGGAAACTAACTTTTTCAACTTGTTCTTAGAATAATTCAAATAGAAAGAAAGTACTTGTGCAATACTGCCATTTCACTTTTATTTATAATGTATGATACCAATATTTATGGACTTTGTGGTTGTTGAAGGCTACAAATGGTATCAACAGATAACAAAGATCCATTTATGGGGTTAAGAAAACCACCTTCTATACCAGCAGAGGTAATTATGGATGAGAAGAATGCATATATATTTGCACAAAAGAACCCAAATGAATTTACAATACTTTCAGTACACTATAATGTTGACAGTATCCTTACCATTCTCTGAAGACTCCAAGCTGTGCTAAGTATTTGATAACAATTGCTTGTCCAAGTTGTGGGTGTATTCAGTTTGTCCACAACGCTCAAATATGAACGGAATGTCCAGTTGCTTATATTGATTTTAGCTCCTGTGAGAAAGTGTTTCAATGCTAGAAATGTGCTGTCCTTACCTTCTCAGTTCATGCAAAGTTACATCATTAAGGATCCTGTACAACAGCCATGTGGATGCACAGATACAGTATAAAGTATCGTGTACAACTGCCATCTGAATGCACAGATATAGTATTAAGTATCCCTGTACAACCACCATGTGAATACACAGATAAAGTATTAAGTACCCTGTACAACAGCCATGTGAATACACAGATACAGTATTCAGCATCCTGTACAACAGCCATCTGAATACACTGATACAGTATTAAGTATCCTGTACAACAGCCATGTGAATACAGATACAGTATTCAGCATCCTGTACAACAGCCATGTGAATACACAGATACAGTATTCAGCATCCTGTACAACAGCCATCTGAATACACTGATACAGTATTAAGCATCCTGTACAACAGCCATGTGAATACAGATACAGTATTAAGTATCCTGTACAACAGCCCTGAATACACTGATGTAGTATAAAGTATCCTGTACAACAGCCATCTGAATACACAGATACAGTATTAAGTACCCTGTACAACAGCCATGTGAATACACAGATACAGTATTCAGCATCCTGTACAACAGCCATCTGAATACACTGATACAGTATTAAGTATCCTGTACAACAGCCATGTGAATACAGATACAGTATTCAGCATCCTGTACAACAGCCATCTGAATACACTGATACAGTATTAAGCATCCTGTACAACAGCCATGTGAATACAGATACAGTATTCAGCATCCTGTACAACAGCCATCTGAATACACTGATGTAGTATAAAGTATCCTGTACAACAGCCATCTGAATACAGATTCAGTATTAAGTATCCTGTACAACAGCCATCTGAATACAGATACAGTGTTAAGTACCCTGTACAACAGCCATCTGAATACACAGATACGGTATTAAGTATCCTGTACAACAGCCATCTGAATACAGATACAGTATTAAGCATCCTGTACAACAGTCATGTGAATACAGATACAATATTAAGTATCCTGTACAACAGCCATGTGAATACACAGATACAATATCAAGTATCCTGTACAACAGCCATGTGCATGAAAGGTTTGCATTTGCTTTGAGAATCAGACAAGAATAGTGCAGATTAGTCAAAGGTTGTTTTGAAAAAGATGGAAATTGCATTTTGTCATTTACAAGACTGTGCATAGTAAGAGATTGTTGTGACAAAAGTAAAGACAAACAGTACATCCTGTAGTAAGAAATTGTTGTGACAGTAATAGTTACAAACAGTGCATTATAAGAGATTATTATGATATTAATAAGTACAAATAGTGCTTTGTAAAGAGATAATGATACAGATAATAACAGACAGTGCATAGTAGAAGACTTATCACATTACTAATTACAATGCGTAGTAAGAGACTTATCACATTACTAATTACAGTGCACAGTAAGGGACTGTTACAACTACTAATTACAGTGCATAGCATAGTATGAGACTTATGATTACTAATTACAGTGCATAGTAAGAGACTATTATGATTACTAATTACAGTGCATATTAGGGGACTGTTATGACATTACTAATTACAGTGCATAATAGGGGAATGTTATGATTGCTAATTGCAGTGCATAGTCGGGGACTGTTAAGACATTACTATTTCTGTATCAATAATTAGGAGAATAAAAAAAATCTTAGAATGATTTCTGAGGGTATTGTAGGGTACATATTTGAGTTTATTTTGTTCTACTAACATGATCATGAACATGTGCAAATATCTTTGAACTTGTTTTATAATTTGTGTATGTAATTAATACATGTACAGTAGAACTTTAATTATCCATCAGGGTGCGGGACCGAGAACATGACTGATATGAGAATAGACAGATAATAGAATGTGTACATTAAAAGTATTAATCAATAGACCGGGTTATCAAAAAATCATATCTACATATATATGGACATGTACCTGTTGTGAATATTTTTGACATACAATGCCCTGATGGTTATCAGAGACCGATGGTTAATTGGGTGCTGGATAATCGAAGTTCTACTGTAGATGGAGTAGATGTAAATTATTTGTTTTACAGGCAGTAACTATTTGCTTTGCATATTGATGCTGAGTAAGTTCATGTCATTGTCATTCGCATGACAAAATTGCTATCAAATCATGATGCTGTTCTCCATTCCATTTTGAAATTGTAACTCTTAGCACCATTTTAAATTGGTGGTCAGCATCATTATTTCAAGTTCTTAGAATGAGAAGTGTCATCACCCTGTACAAAACTATATTAAATTAGTGGTCAGTATCATTAGTTTGCACCATTTTAAATCAATGGGCCAACATCATTATTTAGCACCATTTTAAATCAGTGGGCCAACATTATTATTTATTTAGCACCATTTTAAATCAGTGGGCCAACATCATTAGCACCATTTTAAATCAGTGGGCCAACATCATTATTTAGCACCATTTTAAATCAATGGACAAGTATCATTATTTAGCACCATGTTAAAGCAGTGGACAGGTATCATTATTTAGCACCATTTTAAATCAATGGACAAGTATCATTATTTAGCACCATGTTAAATCAGTGGACAAGTATCATTATTTAGCACCATGTTAAATCAAATAGGTAGCTTTTTTCAGTTCTTAATTTATTGCATAATGAAACAGAAACACTGTTTGAAGCAAAGAAATTTAATTTCTGTTAATTCTAGTGGAAGAAACCAACTGTATGCAAATAAACCACAAACAAAAGTGCTATAAAATTATTCACCTGCTCACAGATAGCAAACTTGGTGGCATGTCGTGTACATCTTGTACAGTGTGACAGTGCAGTATGTATAGGTGACTACATTTGTGTGAAATTATAAAAATTTCTTTGCTATACAGCATTACTTTAGTATAATGCACTATTGTGTTGATAAATTGAGTTGGTAATTTTCCTTTCAAATGTAGTAACTGTTTTATGATGTACTGATATTTCTTTATCTAGGTATTATTCTTAACTAAACCTGTTTTGCTATAAAATACATGGAGCATAGAGAGGTACTGACATCATCGTTGACACATTCAGGGATTATTTTAAACTGCAACATATGTTGTGCAGTATGAAGCAGTGCAGTGTGGATAAATACTGTGCATTCTGACATTGTCAAGTAATGGAGAAAAATGAATATATAATAATTCAACATTCTGACTCTTAAATTAATGGAGAAATAAATTCCAGTATAATAAGAAGAAATATTGCATAGTTTTGACAATATTGAATTAATATAGAAATACATTGATATATAATGGTAACATTATTATTCATCTTGTTTAATACATTTTATATTTAAAAACTGTACACTCGTTTAAGATCTTTTATTTAGTCATATTGCTTGGTGTATTAGAGTATTCTGTTGATGATAGTTATGACATAGTGGATCCCAAATACATGTTTGTTATAGCTGTAATTCATAGTTTAGGGGTTCTTATAAATGAGGAAGAACTTCATTATTTTCATATACCTTCAGATCCTAGATGAGAAGATTCTGTACCCAAAGCATCATGTCTCAATCCAGGAAATAGAGAAAGTCCGAGGAACTTTGTCCAGTCAATGTCTACTCTTGTACAAGCAGAAGATGTACAAAAAAGTGACCTCGAATCTCGCTGATGCAGATATGGATGCCTATTCTACACTCAAAACTTTGAAATAAGTTTCCACAACTGTATCACTCTCGTATAGGGGGATCATTTGCATATAATTCTTGTTCACAGTAGAGATAAACTCGTTAACATGTTGATTCAAATCGCAGATAATGCACACATACACTTGATGTTTGTGTGTAAGCCAGGTAGAGTTTGTCTCATATTTGTTTCATAAAGTGTGATGGTTGATTTGTTTTGTATCACCTACTTGATGGATTTGAAATTTCAATGTCTTTAATGGATTGTAAACTCTTCATGCACTCAATGATTCTCACTGGATGTGTACATAGATTGATAATCTTTTAGAATGACTACATGTATGTCTCACTGTCAGATTTCTTGATTTTATGGTAAATTATCCCTACACGTTAGTGGGCAATATTGTCACACTTCCTATTTGGCACATCTGCTTAAACCCAGGGTTGAAATTTGCTAAAATTTGTGTGGCACTTTGGGTGACCATTTACAGGAGGGGTCATCCTTGGCTCCAGCCCCTTGAGTTCCAGAGAAGAGGTCAAAAATCAGATATAAACAAATTTAAACAACAATGGCATTTTAAAAAAATAATTCCAATCAAATTTTATATATACAATTATAGCATGAAGATGAAATAAAAATGGATTTTTCATTGTGACCTCTATCAGTGTATGAGGTGGGTGGAGGATGATTACAAGGAGTAAGGTGTATGGATGGAGGGGTTATGGAATATGCTATAAAATGCCTGGCTATTTGTGATGGCAAACCATTGCAATTGCTGTAGTAAACCTATCTTAAATGAAGCTAGGAAAATACTCAAAAATGTACCCTGATAAATTCAAGTTAGCAAACCTTATGGTACAACAGAATCTCAGACTGGTTCCAATACCTTGAGAAATGGATATAATTTTTCAGCCTTTATCCTCCTGGACATTGTATGCATTAGCTTTTAAAACACAGGAGACCAGTATCAGCTCATCACCACATATTTTGCAAAACACGGATATTGGCTCATATTTATAAGACCAGATTTAGATACCCGGTATAAGGTATTGATGAAGAATGCCATCCTAATAATTTGGAATTGTCATTGAATAATCAGCAATAAATAGTCATGTATTCACGACATTCTGCGATGAATCAGCATGTTATACGAGTTTATATTGATCATAAAACTTTTGCATATTCATGATAATACTATTTTAACTGGTGCATTCTTTTAGCTTGTACTTTTTAATAATGGATATAGTAATAATGTTGGCAGTTTTTATATTTAATTTTGTCATAATCATGCTTAAACATCCTTATGGCATAACAGAAGTGGACTTTAGTTTATAATTTGTTATCAGTTTGATAAGCATTATTATCAGTAAGACTGTAAACGAATGATTCTTCCTGGGTAACTTTAAAAAAGTGATATCACACTGGCTTCAGCTAGTTTTATTACTCTTATTTTAGGAGTTTTTTGAAGATGATAGAAGAAAAAAAAATTGGTATAATATCAGTCTGGTAAATATCCTGCCACAATGCATGTGAGAAATGGTTACAGGAATTTTACCACCCAGCTTGCCCTCCATGACTATGAAAGTTATGATTACATCAGCAAGAAAAAGTGGTGTTAGAACATTTCAGTGCATTTGTTGTATTTAAATGTTATTAGTTATAGTCAGAGAATTGAAACAGAGTGGGTTAAACTTTTCCCATGTCAATTTTTTATGGATATTATAATGCTATTTAATTGCTATGTTCTACATTCTTGCACAAGAAAATTCCTGAACCTGACAGCTGAAAACAACACACTTTTTTTCCTGTCCCGAGTTGCTTGTCTTGACTTTTTAAAAATATATTTTGCATTGGTTAAAGTAAGACAGTTTAGAATCCCTATTCTTAACAAATAAAAGCAGTGAGGTAATGTAAAAGAGAAGAAACGAAGGTGGAATTTGGCTCATCACAAGTCAAGCACATCCCAGTTGCACTGTCTTGAAATTGAACAATGCTAAAGAACATGAAGTAGTAACTTGAATTAGTTCAGGATTTTTACCTTAAATTTTGAGTCTTTTCAACAATGTTCTGTCGTTCTGCCCACCATAAGTGGAATAATTCACATGTTAAAAAGGTAATAATGCTTTTTGAAGAGTACCTGCTAAAAATTAGTCTTTTAAATTCTATTAGATTTGAGTAAAGAAAAAACACAATGGAATGATCATGCATTTCAGAAATGTAATCAACAGTTCCATTTTTGGGTGGCTTAGCTAGCAGTCTTCAGTGAATTTTAGTTTAAGATATTGTTTATATTCAAATTATTTAATAACTGATTTTTGTTAAATTTTACAAGTTTTAATAATTATTTTGTAGGGCAAATGTTCTGATCATAATTTTAAAACCTTCTCATTGAAATACTTATAACAATGAGGCACACATTTTTTTTCTCAACAATGCTGTCATCTTAAATTTGCTCATATTAAATAGTGGCTTGCTTTTATGTATGCATTCATATTGTTGATTCCTTTGAACAGTTGAACCTTTCACAATATTTTTTTTTCAGTTGCAATATATTATGTAATGTTTTAAGATTCCAGCCATTTGCAATCTTTTAATTAAATTCTTTACAACTTAAGTGAAAAATAAACAAAAACTTTTTTTGATGGAAAGAATTCTTCCAGTATCCAAGACAATCCTTGAGTAATTATGCCACAAGAGAAATCTGTCATAACTTATTGGCTGGGGCCGACATCTCATATCCGTTAAGATTTTCAGTATTTTTAAATGTGTCATCATCATATAAGTGTAACCTATGTTGAAATAACTCTCCATGTCATATAGATGGAGTATTTTTACCAAGAAAATGTTCAGGATAGTTTTATTGACATCACATATAAATTCAGTAAATAATAACGCAGACTGTTAACTTGAAGAAAATTGGAAGATGTACTTCAAGATAGGTTTCTGTAGCCTTTTATTTTCCTCTCAATTATTTAGCTGTACAGAGTAGAATTTATTTTTGCATTCAGCAGCAACTAAAGCGTTCAGCAGAATATGACTGTTACGAAACCAGAACATGATATTCTTAGGAACTTCTTCCGCCCGTATTCATTTTCACTACAATTACATTATAAGAAATTTTGATCTATGATTTACAGATAGGGCCTTGATCTATGATTTCCAGATAGGGCTTCTTTTGTAAACAAGAGGATACATTGTTGGACATTGTTAATTTTGACTCTTAAGTATCTGGGTCCAAAAAATGTTGTTTTTACAGTTGTGAATATGTTTCATATGTTAGTAATTTATATATTTTCCATAATACAATCATACACATCCACACATACACTTGCATATATATATATATATATATATATATATATATATATATATATATATATACACATACATACATACATACATATATATATGTGTGTGTGTGTGTTTATGTTTTAATTAGAATAAAGATGTAATTTAACATGGATGTTGTTTTAAAGGTATTTTGCCTAAACATAGATAAATTTATGTCTTATGTTGTCTGTATCTTGATTATCAATGTGACACCTCAGATTTGTACATTTTTTTCGTGCATATACATATGTCACGATTGTTTTTTAAAAACATTTTTTTCTACATCTGGTGTTGTGAAAATTTATGATTTAATTATGGCATATAAAACCTTTAAATTCAATCTTAAATGAAACAATGGATGTTTCTTTTTATAAATATATATCCTTATAAATATATATCCTATTTCACAAATATATAACTCTGAATCTGTGAAATGTTTATGGAGGTCATTCAGTAGCCTTTGGTATCATTGTACCTAACCATGCTATCACTTATTTTAAACTTGTTTGTGAGAATGTCTCTTTTTCATGAACTTTTAAATGTTGTTTGAAGTACTTGGTCTTTTATCAGGTGGAAAGAGCTTTGAAATTAAAATATTTGACAAAATCTGCATGCTTTCAGCAGTAAATCGGGAATTTAGAATTTAGTGATCAAAATAAATGACCTTTTTTTTTAAATTGCATTGATTTCATAGTGGTAAGCTCAAAATGCAGATACCACTGAGTAATTCCTTAGTTTTGCTGGCATTTTTAAGAAGTATTCTCTAAGCTGGCATCTCAAGATCATCAGTAACATACCCCAAGGTGATCATGAATAGTTACTTGGTAATCTGGTTACATAGCAACAGTGTTAATTGCAGTAAATGATACAGTGTATTTGCTGCATACAGTTTATAGCTGAATAATAGTGTATTTAAATTTAATATTTTGAAACAATAAATGAAGAGAAAATATCTAGCAAAATATATATGCATTTATATGATTATAAAATTAGTACTTTATATGCAGTGTTTCAATGATGACTGAAAAACTTGCAAAATGCAGATTTTAGGGTATTTTTTAAAAGGGATATTTTTGTCTTGTGTCTCTTGTTTTTGACAAATATCAAAAGTTATTCTAACTTTTGTCAATTCTTAACCTTTTTAAAAATCATACTTTAATTGACAAAACTGGTTTCGATTTTACAGAAGACTTAAATGTGGCCACAAGAACTAAACACAGTACTGTCGATTTTTTAACTCTGAAAGGTTCCTTCTCCCAATTTCTGGTTTATTTTGCTGTAACTGTGAAATACGGAGAGAATCTTGCATTACTTGATACCATTTTTTTCTAAAGCTTAGTTTTGTTTTTCTTGGTCAAGACCTTGTGTATGATAAATCGTATTGATATGAAACAAAAATCAGAATTTACAGAAATAGATATTCAAATGAGTTGTTAGAGCATTCTCCATTTTTCTGAAGAGTCAGTTGCCATGGTTTGCACAGCAGTAATGAACGGAGACTGTAGATAGCTTATGCACTTGATGTTTGTGCATTGCTGTAGTAATAAATATGCATCTTCAACATTTCAGAAAATGCTTTTTTGGTATTTTTGGATTATACAAAGCTTGATCAAACTATCCTGTTGATTATGTCAAGTATATTTTTATAATGTTACTCTTGATGAGCTGTTTTTAACTTAGTACTTAGCAAAATAAAGATCTTGTACATTTAGACCTGCCTGTCTTCCTTTTGTATTTATTACAAAATATTGGGATCATAAATGGTTTACAAAGTCCAGAATTCTATTGCTAAGTGTAGGTGGTAAGCTGTGGTAACTCAGTTAAGCAACAGACTTGTAACCAAAGGATCATGAGTTCAGTACCTACCCAGGCCAAAATCAGGTTGACTGCCTCTATGTCCTTGGGGAAAGGCACCTAGCTATGTTTTCTTTACCTGATATAATGAAGAATGTGTTTAAAAGTGCCTTTGAAACCTAAAAATTGGCACTGTTTAACTGGAAAACTAGGGTAAGTACAATTGCTTTCTGTGGTTACACTGAATTTTGAAATGAGAATCTAATGTTCTTGTTTGTAAAATGTAGATTGAAACTGTTAGGAAAGAAATATAAATTTCTGCCTGGAAAATTTACATTCAATGAGGGGATCTGTGATCAGGGTACATACATTTTGACATGATTAATTGTTAATCATTATGCCATAGAATGGGCTTTATGGAATACAAACTGATGAACGGTCATCTTCGCTGATTTTTCCTTTGATTAATATATATTAGAAATTAAAATGAACAGTGACCTAATTTTATAACCAACTCTCTGAACGGTTGCAGAATTATCTCCACATTTTAGTAAAGGGATCTTGATATATCCCCCGTCAGTCATCCATCAAACAGTCCATAACCACATCTTCTAAATTGCTTGGTGAAAACTTTATACATATTTTTCCCATGTGGTAGCAGTGAGCAAGAGGGGTATGATTTTGAGCCTCTCCCATGGGAGTAGAAGCAAATATCAAACATAGACCAGATTTATCAGAACTGCCATGGTCCTTATGGGGTGTAGAGTGCATCTAATACTAGTCCTGCATACTTTGGAAAAACTTGTTATCATCTCGACTAATGTTAATTGTTATATGTAGCTGATCTCAATTAAAAATTATACAGATATATCAAATGGCTGGAAGATGCCATTGCAAAACTAGTAATCTGTAAAGAAAAAATTAATTCTTAATTCTTCTTTCATGTTATATGTAGCTTTTATATTAAAATTGTGCTGATCTAACCCTTTAAATGGCCGTCTTGAAAATCTTTATATGGCAATGTCTCCTGGATAGATAGTCATATTACTGTCGTTTTTGTCTAAAACCTACAGCAAGTTTTGAAAGAAAATGGTGCTGATCTAACATTCAGCATGGCCACATATCAAAAATCAAATTGTCACTACTCCTCTTTAGTAAAACATGGCCTCAACATGCAATTTTCACTAAAAAACATTTAACATTAAAAAGAACTCTTAGATGCCATACTAGCAAATGAAAGAAATTGTCCAGGATCTTTCCTTCATTGAATTATTTCTTACTAGCAATACATAGTCCATAAAACTACATATTTTGTTACTAGTGTTAAAAGAAAAAGCTTTTTATAGCAAATAGATCTATCAAAGTTCTTCCTCCGACTTGGAAGAAAACGTGGTTTGGTATTTATTACATACACCATATTTTGAGCATTCCAGATAGTTGTTACTATCCAGTGTGAATGGAATTTATTAAATTGGTTTATATATCTAAGAATATTTCTGTGGTCATAATTGATCCGATTCCGACATCACTGCTGCTTGAGTGCTTAGATCCAATATTGCCTGCACTAACTGATGTTATTAATACCTCTCTCTCATCCGGGGAATTCACATCATTTTTCAAAACTGCCATTGTAAAACCTCTGTTGAAGAAACCAACACTCGACCATAACAATTTAAAGAACTATCGCGCAGTTTCTAATCTCCATTCATGTCAAAAATCTTAGAAAAAGTTGTTCTATCCCAACTTGTAGCTCATCTGAATTCAAAGTCTTTTTAGTAATGTACGGACTGCATATCGCCCTTGCCACAGTACTGAAACTACTCTTCTGAAAGTAGTTAATGACTTTCTCTCTGCTTTGGATAGTGGAAAGATTACAGTCCTCACTCTCCTTGACTTGTCTTCAGCATTTGACACAATAGACCACAATATATTACTTCCCCGTCTCCAGCATGTATTTGGCATTCACGATACAGCCTTACTATAGTTCAAGTCCTACTTGGTCAACAGGACACAAATTGTGTCCGCAAATGGAAAACACTCCAGCCCAGTTGATCTATGCTGTGGTGTTCCACAGGGGTCTGTTCTTGGACCTGTTCTCTTCATTCTATACACTCAGCCGCTCTCAAG
>JAECUM010019225.1:0-29661 GCA_016617855.1 Megalonaias nervosa | reverse complement strand
ATAGCGATGATAATATATGAAGGTTACAGATCACTAGGCAATGTAAAGTTGTACAATGTATAAAGCATAATTAAATAAAGGATATTTAGGGTGATTGGCAGTACACATGTTGGTTAAAAATACTCAAAGAATATAGGCTGCACACAAGATATATTTTAGGAAATGTGTTAACTTCCTTCCATAAATTTAATATACACGTCACTTTTAATCAAAAAGTTCCTTCTTGTGCTAAACATTGTTGAAACAATCACGTATAATTGGAGATAGAAACAATCTATCAGAAAGTAAATGGTAAAAGTTTCGTTACATGAAACGCACTCCAGTGGATTTTCACCCTTTAATATGTAAGAATGGGTTATATAAGTATGACCAACCCTAATTCGTGCCATGATCACCCCGTCCTTACGGATGGTTCTAGAGGGAGGGGGAGACCATTCGCCTAAGGAGTGTTTGACCATAAGGAGCTGGTTATTGGCAGCATCATTTCATGATGCCTGCCATTTAACCAAATAAGAATTTGTTAACGCCAGGTTTAAAATTAGTGTATAGCATTTTAAAATTAGATGGTTGCAGAGATATGGCTATTTGGGCAGCGCCGTCTGCTCTTTACTTACCATTAGTACATATATAATTGGGTAACCATCCGTACATTGTACTGTGAGAGCAACACAGCTTGGTATGTTTAATGAGAATGGCTGGAAATAATGATTTTTCTAACTTCCTATTGTGGAGTGACTTTAGTACTGATAGTGAATCAGAGAAGATAATCCTTTATCTTTTCTTTTTTTTTTCGAGGTGGGGGGATATGTTTCAGAGCAAGATCTACTGCCCTGGTTTCTGCAGAAAATATCGATGCGCCATCTGGCAAATGAAGTTTTGTAGTGTCATTTCCACTAATGAAGCCTGCAGCACGATCAGTATAAATTCTTGCTTAGTTCTTAAATTTCGATAGGAGTTCCTTATAAGAGGTATAAAAATGAACGGATTGGTCTCACGTTGTCCCTTCATTCAGTGTAAAAAGTACTGTGGGTTATTTTAGAAGCCATGTGGATGTTATCGAGCAAACAACTTTTGTATCTTTGAAGGGTCACATGTTTGAATGTCAAGGCAGGAAGATATTGTAATGCCAAAAAGTAGGAATGCCATTTGGTTTATTTTCGTATAACGTTGTATCTTTGGGTTGTAGAACAGACTTAAAAGATGAGTTTAAAGTGTTGGATCTCAATTTTATGGCATACTGTAAAGGTAACATTTCTTGCGATGCGATGGGGTGGTTCATGCGCTTCGGCCAAAAAAGTTTAAACTGGGAATGTCCTAAACACTCCGAAAGTGAGTATCATTGCCTGATGGTGAATTGGGTCAAGCATCTTTAAATATGGCTTTCTAGTTGAACCATATACATGAGAGAAAATATAAAATTAAAGATTGACATAAAAACAACAAAAATGGTACAATTATCAAAACACAAAGCCAAACATACTCAACATAAACCACAATCTTTTAAAAGTGTTAAGCCCCCAGTATGAGCATCATTACGGGATGCATTCTATAGTGAACAAATTGCCTCCATTAGTCGCTTTTTACTACGTGCCGAAAGGAGCATCTAGATTATTATACATGCATGAGCCTGCTCTGCAGGCTGACTGCACGTGTGAATGAAGAAAAATATATATTGTTTCTTGTTAAAAAGGATTGATAGAATGTCGGTCGATCTAGACCTTGAGTTGTAGCATATACCTGTGTTCTAGAATGCCGTTACAGATTGCAGACCAAGACTAATCGGAAGGGGTGGGGTTAGAGTCGTTAACCATTATAAATACCAAGAAGGTAGCATCTGCATGCCCTAACATTTCATTCCGAAATATATTTATAATGTTATCGCTGTAAATATGATTACTGAAGGATGCTGTAAATATGATTTACTGAAGGATACACAAACTTTGCAATATACAAATGAATCTATTGGATATGTTGTACTCTTAAAATAGTAGGAGTAATGGTCATATGGCTAAATGATAGAAATGGGGTAGGGATGAAGGAAGAGAATGGCAGTTTGCAATAAGAACTGAGTTTTTCCAATTAAATTGTGTTTACATCATGCACTGGACTGCGACGATCTCTCTCTCTCTCTCTCTCTCTCTCTCTCTCTCTCTCATTTTAATTTTATATCTAAATCCACTCCAATGTATCTATTTCTTTCATACTTTACAACACCTTATTGATCTGTGATGGAATTTACTGTAAACTGTATGATTTTTGTTGGGTATCGATCTTCCTAACTTTTGCTATTGCTAAAAGTCCATCAGAAATAATGATCCTGTTGTAGAAACAATAGGATTCCTTCTCCAGTCAATAAATTTATGCACAAACAAAGTATCATTTCTACCACAACAACCAAAACAAATTAACTCGCAGTATTTGTAGTACAGTAAATGTTGTTGGGTTTATATGTATTGGGTGTAAGGGCGACATCAGCACAGCCCTGGCTATATATAATGCCAAGGAGGATTAACTTTCCCCAAAAAGGCAAACACAATAAAGAAACAAGCAAACAAAATGAAAAGTACAGCAACAACAATGAAACACAACTAAGCAAAGGTAGTTATTTTATATAAACCGGTTTCATAAAAAAGGCAAAGACATTTTCAGCTTAAACATCATCCCACGGGCGCACCAAACTGCACGATGGATATTGGCATCGCCTGCCTCTTACACTATGCCAATTCTACATCCCCGATCCCATCAGAGTGAGGTTGGTGTTGGAATTGCGAATAACATTTTAAAAACGAGACAGTTGAAATATTAACTGAATTTATAGCGTTCTAATAAATCAGTTGTGTGTTAGATGACAAGCATTTGCCAGAACAAATTTTTAAACTCGATGTTAGGGTCCAAGAGATTTTCACTGTATATTTTTTCATAGATTGAACTTACAGCTTTAATACGGACTTTCCTCCTAGCATCATCCGGATAAAATCTCTATAGGAAATCGTCCCCGTGTTCGTCGTGTCCACTTCTGCTATCATTTTCTTTATTTCTAAATGTGTTTTTGCCTGACCCAATTTCTCCAACATCCGCTTCAAGCCCATAAGATCTATAATGGAGAAGACCATATTAGTTTTTTCCGTAAAGATTAATCCAATAAAATGAGAAAAAGTGATAAACTTCAATAATTTAATAGTGTGCATTCCTTTAAACGTCAAAAACTGTAAAGTTCTAAAGTGTGCAATACAGAGTTTGTTTTAACATAGGCACTATATTTCCTTCTTTGAAGAAATATAATTAAAAATTTATCCAAACGAGCGTCAAATAAAATACTCTTCTTCAAATTCCCCAATAATGCCTACCCCCCACCCCCATTACATTTATTTCGAAGCCATTAAACAGGTCCAATGTAATTTTAGATACTAACACTGCGGTCTTTGAGTGGAACCTAGAAACTGACCTGTACTGCATAGCAACCACAAACCATTGCTACTCAACAGTACCTGTCCCCGACCAGCTGCAACCTCATGCATGTAATATAAAATCTTCCTTACCTCCGGTGCGTTTGAACCAAACGCATCTGCTCTAATGCCCCTAATGCCCATATACATGAAATGAGACTCAGAACTAAAGGGGTACCCCAGATGATGGAAAAGGACATACATTGACGAGGCCACGAACAAAACTATAACAATTAATAGAAATGTACACGTGAAATATGTATAACCAAGAAAGTTCATCAAACACATTAGCTTCTTTGTTTCGTATCACCCCTATGTCCTAGACGTACAACCGGTCACTATGAAACATTGGCACCAGAATAAATCTTCGGAATGTCAGAGGTCATAGTTCAAGGCGTTCCTAAAATGTGAATGACCATCTGGTACGTGCCAAGGTAACTTTGTACCAGACCACAGATGCAGGCACATACAATTGCAAAGAAAAACTCTGCCTAATATACAAGCGTATGCCCGAGGCCAGATCGTTTCGAAGTTAGGCTACAGGAGTCAGCAAAGCAAAAAATAAAATTCAGTATGCTGGCGAAACCGCTAACTTCAGGAAATGAATTAAAAAGAGTCACATTTGCAACAAACCAGTGAGAAGCTCGCCAATCACTGCAGCTCAATTTGGACATTCTGTAGAGTCGAGAGGTATCCGATAGAGTCTAAATCAGGTTTGGACCGATATATAATACACACGTACGGCAATATACTGGATTCTGCAACTAAGAACTCATGAAGAACTTGATCTAAATATAGAAAAAAATGATCTTATCAATGCAGTCTTCTTAATATTTTTGTCAGGCATTGGTTCATGACCTGTGCGAAAAATCTTTGCCACGATATGTACACATATCAGCAGTAGTAGCAGCAGCAGTAGTAGAAGTAACCACATAGGCCACCGGAGCGGTCACTTAAATTGGTAATATTCAAATACAAAAGGCAACTTCTTTAAAAGTGGTCTCAAGTATACTAAGATAAGAGAACTTACCGATATTCCCGTTCTGGTCATGCTCGAATTCCAGAAATTTGGCTGAAAATTAAAGAAACTTTATCATGCGATTGTGAAGGAAAAACAGATGCAAATTATACATTACAAATACGCATAATTCCGTTTAATTTAAATCTGCTCGTAAATAAATTTGCTCATTGGACCTTTTGATGAACATTTTACGTACGATTGGTTCTGATATATTACTCGTTCTTTTTACTTCAAAAAGATTTATATTGGATAAATATCACTTCTGACTTGTTCCACACTAACTCTCACTTCGGACATGTTCCATATTACCTCTCACTTCGAGCATGTTCCACACTATCTCTCACTTCGGACGTTTTCCACACTACCTTTCTCGACTAAAATCGTTAAATCATTTTACATCCTTGCGAAGATTGACTAATAAAATGTATCAGCATTTTTAATGTTGGGCTCTAATAATTGAAATGTCACATAGCTACTGAAGTTACCATATTAGTCAATCATCAATAAGATCAATCTTGACGGGGGGGGGGGGGTGCTTGAGGGGTACTTTGGGGGTGGGGTTTTTGTTGGGGGGGTTCTTATTTGTTTTTTTTGTTTTTTTCTGCTCAAAGGTACAACTTACCTTTCTCTGACCTATTCAGTCATAATAGTCCCACAGGCAGAAGTTAAAATTACTATCTTTAAAGGCATCATATGTTGAACGAATGAAACATAATTATGATTGCTGAAGTATTAATTTAATGATGCGCACTTAAGTAACTTGGTACAGCGTCAATCTGATTAAAATCAGGTCTCCACTGTCCTACGTGAAGATCTGAAAGCGATCCCTTAAGGGTCATGTTTTGGTGACCTTTGAATTAACCAATGCAGCTTTAGAAATTTGAAAGTGAATGAAATCGTTCTGCACACATCTATTCTCCTCAGTCATACTGCTTAGTTTCCTCAACGCGAAGGTGTAAGACTACATCTGATTGGCTGATAAGATTTGCGATTGTGGCAATAACATAGGTCACCAGAACATGACCCCTAAGTGGTCGTTGTCAGGTCTTCACGTAGGACAGTGGAGATCTGATTTTAATCAGAGTGCACCAGCGTCAAATTCGAATGCGTTTTGTGCATGTCATACCTTTATATTATGAATTTCATTACAACTCTCTTGCAGTACGAGGAACTAAAATAACATTAAAGCCTTAAAGATCAACTGCGTTGCATTTCTGTATCGACGCAAACGGTATGTCTTGTATACTCGTTTATAAATCGAGTCCAACTACAAACTGCACAGATCCAGATCTGCCATTGCGCAAAGCTCCGACAGATCTGGACCTGTGCAGTTTGTAAGGAGTTAGCAGCAGAACAAACAACATAGAACCTGATCTGCCGACACATTATGCTACGGCAGATCAGGATCTTTGTCGTTTGCGGTTTGACTCGATTCATATGCGAGTATAGACGGTAAGCATATTCATATGTACCGCTATGTCTGATGGTGAAGTATAAAAACCTTCCTATATTGTCATGAAAGATTTGTCTTCTGGGTCACTTTTGTCTAAATATATCCATGCATAATCAGAAGTCGGCATAAGTGTTGTCTTACGAGCAAAGACATTCCGTCATACACTTGACCTTTGAACGTGTTGGGCATGGGTAAGTTTGAATCCTAGGTGTCCCGCAGTCAAAGTGTACTAAAATGTGTGATAACAATATATTTTTACAAAGAAGAACTATAAGTGTACTAAAATGTGTAATGACAATATCATTGTACAAAGAGGAACTAAAAGTGTACTAGAACGTGTGATGACAATATATTTGTACAACAAGGAACTAGAAGTGTACTAGAATGTGTGATGACAATATATTTGTACAAAGAGAAACTATAAGTGTACTAGAATGGGTGTAGTAAGTAATACAATGTAAGATGTCTACCCTGTTATTTATGTTGTTTGAGTCGACGTCTTACTTTCAAAATAAGGGCGTTGTGTAGCGCGTTCCACGGTCAACTGAGAAGGGGAACTGAAGACCAAATTTTCAGGAACATCTTACACAACTGGCAGGCCATATTAACACTTTTCCACAAATTAAAGTATAATTCCTTTAGTCGGACTATATTTGCTCTGATGTCTTTTTCCTGACGGAATCAAATTCTAACACAAGTACGTTGACGTGTTATTAAGTTCCGTTGACGTAAATTTCCGTGTGCTGATTGGGACGGTAATCGTGGAATGCCAAAGAAAGTTAAAGTAGCGTTCAGTTTCACTAACGAAACGAGGCTATTCAATCGCGTTCGGCAACATGCATGTTTTTATTCTTTTCGTTAAAGAAACATTTCCCATCTTCAACTGACAGCCGAACATCATCCACAACGCCGTTTATTTTGGAAGTAAGACGTCCACCGAAACAACAAATATCAAAGTAGACGTCTGGCATTGTAGGACAAGAATGTGTCATGACAATCTACTTGTACAACGAGGAACTATAAGTATACAAGAATGTGTGATAACAGTCTACTTGTACAAAGGGAAACTACAGGTGTACTGGAATGCGTGATGATAATCTACTTGTACAATGAAAACCTTTCAAAGCAAGGAGTAAAATATGTTCTCTGTTCTTTATCCAAGACTGATTATGAACGGGTGTTCTCGTAACTGCCTTTCCCCGCATTTGGAAAATTGATATTGCTTATGAAAAATAACATCATTAAAATTTCTAAGAGAATAATATCATCTTACCTTTGAAGGCATTCAGCTTTTCAGGCAGCTCTTCCACATCGCTGTAGTCGGGGTTTTCTATAGCTTCCTGAAAAATACACATATACAAACATATGCAACAAAATTAAATGACAATTATTTGTCATCTTTGAGTAGATCAACTCAATTAGCAGCTGTGATCAGCAAAAGTTTTCTTTAGAACCAATTAGACACACTAGCAGGTCTTCTCGTGAAAAAGCAGTGTTGATATGACTTTCAGTTTAGGAGGAGAAGCGATGACCGTTTCCAAGATGGCTTTCATGGCGGCAACATTTGATGTCTGCTCAGCACCATTTTCATTTAGAGTCGGATATACATCATTAGTCTTTTGATGAAAACCCTTTTTCCATATGTCCATCCATCTAGCAGTAAGTGATAACAAAAGTATCGAGATCGGAAGGCATCATTTTCATTAAGACCAACAAGACATTATTAAAGGCCATCTGGAGAAAACCACACGTCGATGTGGATTCCGTTCATCAGAAGTAGCTATAGAAAATTTTTACAGATGGTAACAATGGCGACCATACTGAATGGGCATTTGTTTCATTTTCTATTAACTAGATATCGTACGAAATCTTTGAGTGAAAACCTCAAGCTGATATTACTATAGCAAGATTTTCAAGATGGTCACTGTGGCTGCCATATATGATGTCCGAATGGCACCATTTTCATTTAGAAACAAGTGGATCTTGGAATGATTCTGTTGAGCTGAAAAAGGTGTTCATTCAATACAGCAAGCTAGTTTTCTTTTTTTTGTAGTATACATCAAACATGACACGAGTGTCAACGGTATACACTAACTGGATCCAAGATTAAAAGCGTTTCAGGATGAGTAAGTGCATTACTTTGTTTTCATTATTTGGACTATGTGTAGTCATTTGCAAACTAAAGGTACAAATATATGAAAAATACGTGCAAATTATTGTTTTATAATTTACATTCCTAACATAGGTCTGAAAATCACACGATCGGTGACATAATCAAAATAGGAGAAAGGAATATTCGTGCATGCTATAATTGCGAATTTTATATTCTAGCCGTTCGCATTACTCTCCTACGATCAACTTGTCGAGAATGCTTCTGTCGAACATTTGAGAATACTTAATTGTTCTTATCGAATGCACACCACAAATGCACCATAAAGGAAGAAGAGGAGAGTGGTGATGCAAAGCATCAATTCCCGGTTAAGACAGTTTGGCACTGAGTCTAGTCTAATTCAGTTTTAACATGGATATCCATCTAATCCGATTCAACATTGAGTTGGATAGTTTTGTCTGATTGAACATGTACGTATATCATTCAAAATAAAGCACAATACGTTGACGTTTGGAAAGCACGTTAAAGAAATTGTGTAAACAAGATATTGCCTTATTTGTGCAGAATACAACTGACTTTGGCTGGTTTAACGCCCAGATATTGGGTAGTTGTTTTTGCAATGCTAATAAAAATTAGAGAGGAGACACCAGACGTGGGACATGCAACTGATGACCCTTTCTTAAGATTCTACGACACATTTCTGGTGTGTGTGTGTGTGTCTATATATATATATATATATATATATATATATATATATATATATATATATATATATATATATTCTATTTGTTGTAATAGATATAATAAATATGTAATTTTAGGTATAGTAAATAATAAAGTATAAAAAAACAACACAAAATACATAAGAAAGCAAGGCCGTAGAAGCACGTAATTATTTAAATAATGCTAATTACCAATGTCCCATAATCATGTATACCTTCTAAACAAGATTCCTAATCATGTACACATTTTAAACAATGTCACAGAAACCCATAATTATTTAAATAATGCAACTTACAAATGTATCATAATCATGTACACATTTTAAACCAGAGTTCATCGAAGGGACTGGTGCTATACAGGCTTATAAAAAATTCAGAGAGTTCAACAAGAGACCATTTCTTTCTTTTAAATGCTGAGTGTTGAAATCATCGTTGACATTATTCAGCGATAACCCGATTTTCAAATTAATTGCTGTGGTGGACATATTGGATGTCAGCTTGGAAACATTCTTAATCAGGATCAACCAGGCATCATAAGAAGTCGTCTGGTGGAAACCCCTATGTTGATATTACTTTTTGTTTCCGATGAGTAAAGATAACAAGATTTTCAATATATATGCCATAAGGGCCATAATCGATGTCAGATTCGCACCATTTCTTTCTTAGTACCAACTATACATCATAAGAAGTCTTTTGGTAAAGCACATTGTCGATATGACCAGCCATCTAGAAAATGTAGTGCTAACAATATGTCAAGATGGCCACAGTGGAAGTCATATTAAAGTCGGATCGGCATCATTTCTATGTATGTCTCCTCGGCATAATAATTAGTCTTGCAGTGAAATCCCAAGCTGATATCAGCATTCATCCAGGAGAAACAGTGATAACAAGATTACAAGATGGCCACTGTGGCTGACATATTGAACGTCTGAATGGCACCATTAGGACCAACCAGGCATCAAACAAAGTTGTTTAATAAAAATCCCATATTGGTACGACAATCCATTCAGGGGGAGTACATGAAACGATATTTTCAAGATGGCCGCTCTTGTGAGCATATTGGACATCAGACAGACATCATTGTCATTTGGACCAACTATACATCATAAGAAGTCTTCTTGTGAAAACCCCACTGACAACATTACTTTCCCTTCAGAAGGATTAGCAATAACATATTTACAAGGTGGCCACTCTGGCGGCCATATTGGCTATCAAATCAGTACCATTTTCACTGGGACTAAATAGACGTAATAAGACTTCCGGTGAACACCCCGTGGCAATATTACATCACAAGAAGTCTTTTGGTGAAAACACCATGTCAATATGCCTTCTTATTCAGAAGGAGTAGCGATAACTAGATTCTGAAGCTGACCGCTGTGGCGGCCGTATTGGACTTGAGATAGGCACTATTTTCATTTAGGTCCAAATAGACAATGAGATGAATGTGGGTGTAAAATTTCCTGGCAATTCTTCAATTAGTTTAGAAGAACTATCAATAACAATCTTGTGCTAACGGACGGACAGACGAAGGACGACCTACACCAGTACATCCCATAAGCTCTTCTGGATCCCGGGTGGCGAAGTGGTCTAAGGTGATCGCCTTTACAGATCATTGACATCTCACTTCTGTCTGCGTGGGTTTGAGTCTCTGGCTCGGCCAACGCGGATATATGAGAAATCTTGCCAGTAGCTTCCTGTGGGTAAGTGAGGTCTTGCTGAATTCTTCTTTCACCAAAGAAACTGACCGTCATTTATCATGTGCTGAAAAATGGAGCTAAACCTACTCAACCACAAACCCATAAGATGTTCTGGCCTATGATCAGTCGAGCTAAAACAAAAACTTATTAAATATATGACGTACCCATCTGCCCTCACTCCCCACCCCTACCCCCGCCGAAAAGCAAATTTACTGTAAGGATCACCTTATTTATCTCATCTAGAGCAGCCTCCCTCTTGGATACCAGTTGGCCATACGTCTTACCACCTGAAGAAAGAACCATCGAAAATAAACCAAACTGTAGTCATGACAGGCAGATCACAAACATATATTGATAATATAATGATGTCGCAAAACCATTTATTGATTTGTAATTTAGAAACTGCTGAAGTCTATTTCAGTTAGTTCTTGTAAAGTTATAATCCAGCAGTAAAGCACGAAGTCGGTATAACAACGTCTACTGAAGTCGGATAGAAATGAATCGCAAAATGTGTGGGGATGGGAAGGGTTAGGGGTGATGATAGGTTAAAACAGTTTTGATAAAGACATAATCATGAAAAATAGACTGTCAATAATGACCAATAAAACAAAGAACAGTACGTTTTATATTGTTTACTGAATAAATATTTTCATTTTGAAAACAGACAGACAGGCAAAACACAGGTGTGTAGGATACTATTCGATTTATGCTTGGTATTTATGCCTGAATGGAGACAACAGCATGCTGATAGCCCTGAAGAAATATGCCTAGTCAGCACAAAATAATATTTTCTTGTGGAAGAAAATGTAAGAGTAAAAATTTATGGTCAAAAATCAACAACATCTTTTCTTTAAAAAAAAAAAAAAATCTCTTTGAAAGCAAAATATTTGAAACTGTTACTTTGATTTCCTACTTAGGAAGGAAATTTTTTTAATAAAAAAAAGTTGCTTTCGTCGCCTTGTCATTTCGAATCCTATACTGACGCTTCAGCATCGCAGTTTAAAATCCGAAGGATGTTATCTACTTTGCTCCGATTAATTGATTTGATTGAATATTGGTCTCCTTCTTTGATATTACCGATTAGTCGATTAATATTTGTGTGATCAATTTTAGTCCAAATTTACACAAAGTTCTGCTCCTTTCCTGTTATTTCGGAATTTCCGATTTTGGGAAGACATTATTTAACATATTCGTCAAATTTGATCGATTGTCGATCGGTAAGCAGCAACTAATGAGCGATTGTAAAATTGTATCGGATTCAAACACTAATATATATATATATATATATATATATATATATATATATATATATATATATATATATATATATATAATCTCTCTCTCTTTCTGTGTGCGTGTGTGTGTGTGTTGATCAAAGGCAGCTAAACACTGGACTACTGCGCTGATAGATTTGGCAAAACTATTAGTGAGGACTGATAAAATCTACATGGATTACTGGTCCCTTTCATCAGACTAGTTGTATATTGATCTAATAATTGAAGAATTCGTACACTCTTAAACTCCATTTCTTGCTGTTGAAAAGGTTGTATATTTAACGTGTGATTCGATAAACTGCAATCACCGTTGTGAAGAAGGAAGTAAATATCGTACAATAGTAAATAACCAATGAAGTGAAATAATTTATAATACATTGACAAGATTATTTTTCAGTTTCGTTCTTGACACATGTGGTTTGGAATTTTGTTCAATAAGGGACAAGTAAATACACGACGTGAAAAAATCTATATATATGGGAGTGCTTTTCATATTGAAATATTTTCCAGACACCGATAATCCGGATTATTCACTTGTACTGACTACTATCATGCCCCCGAAATGAAACTATTTTGTAGATCACAGCTCCAACAGGAGAGAGTACCATAAATCAGAGACAGACAAAATAGAATATAATCTCATCTAGTTATAATAGAGATCAGCGTGACATATATCAGAAAAAAAAAAACAAGTGGAATATTGTCTCATCTAGTTATAACAGAGAACAGAGTGGCATAAATCAGAGACAGAGACAAATGGACTATTTTTTCATCTAGTTATGAAACAATGGTGTCATTAATAATTAAAGCATCATTGTAAAATACAAATATAATGATAATTTTGAGAAAGGGGCGGAGAGAATTGGATAAAATACAAAGAGAGACAGTATATTATTACACACGATTGTCACTAAGTAAAGTGTGTGTGTGTGTGATTTAGATTTTTAACGTAGCTTTAACAATTTTTCAGTCATATCGCTACGATGTCTGCCGTGTGACAGTTTATAGTGATGTCTAGCACTGGGGCATCATGCCTCAGACATGTGGCATGATGTCCCACCCAGTCACATTATCCTGACACCAGGCTGACCAGTCCTAACACTAACCTCTTAATGCTGAGCGCCAAACGAGGCAGCTGTTAGTACCATTTTTAAAGTCTTTGGTATGACCCGGCCGGGGTTCGAACCCGCGACCTCCCGCATCCGAGGTACTAAGTAAAGTACTACTATACAAAATATGTAATATGTCATACAGAAATCACAAGCTCTGATCAATGCAGATCGTTGATAGTCATAGTAGTTGTCCGATTGATTTAAAATCCGGTGGCTTAAGTGGTTAGAGCGTCTGACTCGGATGTGGGAGGTTGCGGGTTCGAACCCCGACCGAGTCATACCAAAGACTTATATAAATGTTACTAGAAGTTACCTCGATTGGAGCTCAGCATTAAGAGGTTAGTGTTATGGCTGGTCGTCCTGGTGTCAGGATAATGTGACTAGATGGGTCATGATGCCCCAGTGTTTATACATCACTATAAACTGCCACACTGCAGACATCGTAGCAATATGATTCAGTTTGTTAAAGCTACGTTAAAAGTCTAAATTACACACACACACACACACACACACACACACACACACACACACACACATTTTTATTGTCTCTGAAATATTAATATTTACTTAGTTACTCATTGTCAAACCTACGATTGTTGGACCCATTGAATCCAGATAGTGTTCAATTCGATCATCCATATATGGTCCCTCAATGATAATTGATAATTTTACAGATAATTGACATTTTACATTTTTAGATAAATTTCTGTGTGTGTGTGTGGTTTCGTTTTATTTTCAGTTTCAAATCTTGTATGTCCTTCCTTGTGTCCTAAAAAAAAAATGTTATGGAAAAGCGTTCATTTATTTCATAATTAAATTCTTTTATAACAATAAGCTTGAGCCCTCTGTATTACCCCACAATGGGCTTAGAGATGTAGAATATGGCGGACGATGTAAGCTGTTTGTTGTATATAGAGCTTACCGCTATTGAGTAAAACAGTTTTCAGCCAATCTTGTTTGCGTTTTTGTTACATAAGTTAGTGACATTAGAAATGTTGTTTTTTTTATTATTTATCTCCTTTCTTTTACGTTAGACCTTACATTATATTTGTCAATTTGACTGCTCTGTGCCAAACTGTAAATATTTATTGCTTGACGTGTCACATTGTTGGTGTTTGTCTCTCTGTAAATAATAAAGCATATCCATATTTATGCGAGCGCCTTCTTGTCTTCACACATATAAGTCATCAAAATATTTTAACCTTCGATCATCTTCGTTTCATAGTAGGTCACGAAGCCAAAATAGTTCCATATGCTCGTTCTACAAATACTAGTAGGTCACGACCCCAAAATAGTTCCATATGCACGTTTCACAAATACTACACAGGTGCTATTTCTCAAAACTGAGCTCAAATACTAGGAACGTTACAATTCTCGCAAACTCAGAAGAGCTATTTAGTTTAATCCAAACAAATGGCAACACCTGCACTTTATCTACCATTAAATCTCATCGCTTTTACTAGTACAAAAAAAGCATGGTAAAAAAAACCTGGACCGGGGTTGTGAGCTAGGCACTTCGACTGAGTTCACAGACTGTACAAATGGACTGATTGACAGCCAGAAGAGATTAAAATGTTTACTACAAGTTTTGTGCACGGATTAAGAGTAACACTAATCATATCTCAATTTTTTGGCGTAACAAAATGTCACTATAAAGTAAATGCAGTGCAAAGAAATTAACTATATTTACATTGCCCTATTCTTTACTCGCTTACAAGTCGAGTAACACTGCAAACAACACAGACCTTGACCTGCCGTCACATGATGCACTGGCAGATCAGGATATATGTTGTTTGTTCTACTGATTATTCCTAACAAACTGCACAGACCCAGATCTGTCGACTCGTTGTGCAATGGAATTAGTAACTGTAATGCACGGATGTTCCAGTTTAAACTTGCTAAACGTTGATGACCCTATGTATAAATCGTTACAATTCTTAAAACAACAATAAAGAAAAATATTTATTTATTATTTACTTTTTATCATAGTAATGGCAATCGTGTACGTTGACCAGTGTCACACTCACTGTTAGGGCGAGAGTGATACAATATGATATGCTCCCCCACCTATTACGGTGCTTTGGTTATCGTTACTAGGATATGATCGACCACGGTGTCCGAATTAATAGCACAAAACTGTGAAATATATGGATGGAACAACAGAGATCTGAGCAAAGATATAGAATAGAACAACACGGCCCCCGTATATAAAAGAGAACAATTTAATCAGTTACATAAACAAAATGAAAATCTCTTTAGGACTCAAGACATTTGGATTTTTAACGTAGCTTTAACAACTTTTCAGTCATATCGCGACCATGTTTGCAGTGTGGCAGTTTATAGTGTTATCTAGCAGTGGGGCATCATGCCGCAGACATGTAGCATGATGTCCCACCCAGTCACATTGTCCTGACACCAGGCCGACCAGTCCTAACACTAACCTCTTAATGCTGAGCGCCTAGCGAGGCAGCTGTTAGTACCATTTTTATAAGTCTTTGGTATGACTAGGCCGCGGTTCGAACCCGCGACCTCCCGTATCTGAGACGGACTCTCTAACCACTAGGCAACCGGAGCAGTCCATCCACGTATGTTAAAGGAATTGATGCAATTCTCTTTTTACAACACATACAGCATAACGTTTGCATATATGAAAGGGGCAATTAAAAACCTATATACCTTATTCACCAACAAGATCTATTTGGAAATCAGCATGAATTTATTTAACTAGTAAATTGTGTATTGATATTATATTATAACAATGTCCCATTTATTTGATATGTGTGTGTGTGTGTGTGTGTGTGGATGGATGTGTATGTGTGTATGTATTCAAAAAGGGACCCACGCGCAGACTTAATGTGGTTGTTTTAAATGGGAAGAGGGAAAACACAACAAAAACACAAAAAATAAATATAAATACCAACAAACAGTAGAACAAATGGCTAACTACGAGCCTATCGGTACATTAAATCATATGCAAGACCGTCAAGCTCCTTAGGTGTTGACTAAATCCACTCACAATCCTCTTATTAGCCTCCCCTCCAGTGAGTGTGCTTTACTTACACGGATCCCCGCCCCCCCCCCCGGAAATTCCCTTGACGCTCCTTTGTTTTAACTGATGCTTTCTTATATCTTATATGGATCATAACAGTATGTATACATGCTCTTAATTAACGTCAGTCTCATGACTAACTGACAAACGCAATGTACATGGAAGAAATCGTCAGTTGTCACAGTGCGGTTGTATATGTGTGAGGAACCAGTAAACCTAACAAACGACCGTGACATATAAATGTATGCCTCAGACGGCACAAATGAGCGATTGACTAGCTTATTTCTTTATTTTTCACCAGATGGCAATTAGTCAAGCGATCAATGGCAAATGACAATAGTACATTTTATCCAGGCAAATATATGGGTAAATGAACAAAGAGAAATAAAAAATACTGACAGGCGGATATATAGCGTGTATATTTATAACAGAAAGAATAAAGACATTAACACACACACGCGCCCGCGCACCAAAGCACATATACTATTAAATTTGAAATGATTTCAGAGGCCGGAATTTTATAATAAATACGGTACGGAATTTTCAAACTTCATTAAATACAGATTCACTAACCATTTCGCTACCAGCAATGTGTCCTACAGTTTCTCTTTCTGCACTATCAGCTGTGTAAGAGCAACATGACTCGTTGATTTATCTATCGCCTATACCACTTGCCTAGTCTGCAACTGTTTTTCAATGGTCTACTTGATACTAATTAGAGATTACTGCAGATGTTCTGCTAGATGAATTATTTGTGCGTATCCGGACGCGGAGCAGGAGAGCATCAATATGTCACATTGTAGCAGCAGCCCGGGGGTAAGAGAAAATAACTGGATAATGATTGCCAATTTGGCAATCTAGTTAAAACTCACAACGAGAGACGTATTTCACAGTTAAGTGTACCGCAATGTAGTAGTTTCAAATACAACTCTTTTGGGCCATGTGGCCCCCAACACACACACACACACACACACACACACACACACACACACACACACAAACATCTCAGCCCCACCCGTCTTATCCATATGGGCCACAGAAATAATCAGTCGATTAATAATCTAAGAATTTAATTTATAATGTTTATAAAGTGTCTTCATATGAAATAGAGATTTTTGTGGTTTCTTTTTTCTAACCTTTTCCTTAATTATGTAACCTTTCTTTTCTTTGTGAACTGTGAGTCAAACATATCTCGAAGGTAGCGAATTACAATTCTGTACTAACAATCGTAACAAAAGCTGAACATTTCAGTCGATTCCTGCATGAAACAGTATCATGTAGATAAAACAAATAAATAAGGATATATGTTTATACCTATCTGAATGTCGGATAAAAATCATACCATGAAAACATTAAGAGGTGTTTACAGCCAAAAATGTATTAGAAAGAAATTCAGGTTGACATTACCTTGATAATTTTTCGTTGCCGTTGTCATGTCTGTAAGATATATGTAAGTATGTCAGCTGAATATCTCGGTGTCCTTGCACGTATCTATAAAGAAAACATCCTAGTTCAGTGCATCATGTGACTGCCGTACACTCTAACTCAATGATGTTAACTTCCGCTCTGATTCAACTTCCTTGTGTGAAATGCTATATACCAGAGCTCTCGTCGTAGAAGAACTCTAAGATCTATTACCGTGTCTCTATACGTTCTACGCTACGATTACACAGCAATTTAAACCATGCCACGTCTTCAGGTCTTTTGTCATACTACACTTAATCGTGCTTTGTGTGTTTGAAGCCAATGCAAAATGGATGAACTTAGTGTAAAGCCAAATCCAGGGGATAGTTTTTATTCCTTTATTCATTCTTTCCAATTACCATGTGGAACATGCTGAGGCTCAAATTAAGAGCTTTGAAATGAAACAAAAGTAGCGTATATCATCCAGTCAGTGTGCTTCACACGCGTGAGTTCTCCGGCAAATTCCACGATGGCAATGCTGCATGACGGTTGCTCGAGCGCAGATGAAACTCTTTTTTAATAGGCAAGAGTGTTTTTGAAAGTCACAAATGTTGTGATGAATACGCATGTTTGTATAAGAGTAATGATCTCACGGGTTGATCTTTCGTCAGAATATTTTGTCTCGGTATTAAAGTCATGCCATGCTCGCAGCATTTTTAATGTACCCCGCCTTTCCTCCAAAAATGACGTACAAAATATTTGCGTTTTCCTTCAGCCATCCGTCTGTTCGTGTATTTGCTCGACCTTCGGTCACATTTTTTTGTCCCCTCTCTAATATTTACCAGTCTCTGATCAACTGTGCAACTTTGTATACCTGTTTAACCAGTGGCGTAGCTTGGGGAGGGCACGGGGGGACAGTTGTCCCCGGGCGTCATGTGCCAGGGGCGCCAAAATGAGGAAAATACAACTATTCGTTATCTCAGATGCACTCGAAGGGGGCGCTAAGTAAGGGGGCGCCAAGTTTATGTTTTGTCCCTGGGCGCTAAGTACCCTCGCTACGCCACTGTGTTTAACATCACCATGGGCCAGTTGCTTATTTGTATGGAGTCCTATCTTCAGCGTCAAGGTCAGAGGTCAGTGTCTTCAGGTTAGGCGGGGAACGTGAATTCGCTAAGTCGCTTGATGTTGATGCATATATTGTTAGAAAAATGCGTAATTCATTCACTTCGTAATATATACATATATTGGTTAAAGCAGACTTGATCCTAATGAAAAAAATTTTTTCTCACGGTCGTAGTGAAACTAACCGTCCCGTGTGTGACGCTGCATACTAAAAATTGTAGCTCAAGCTCACACCTGTCAATAATTACGTGAATAAACTTACACTTTTTAATATACTTAGCTTACATTTAAGATGCAGTGTGGATTTTCAAACACTGACTTGTTGTTTTCATGGAGGATAGTTAACTTTGATCCATTTGTTGTTTGGCTGATTGACTGGCTGATTTTTTTTATATAAAAACACTGCAACAAAAATAAGGTTATATATATCGAGTGGAGTCAATTGGAATATGGACTTCTGATCAGAGACACACTACGGCAGACCACCCGGCCTGGTTAATGCACTATTCGAATCAACACTCTTTTAGTTACAAATCCAAAACACGAACCACTGAATCACCACAGCTTCTACGCATTTTTAAATAAATGGCAAACTGAAAAGATTTCATAACAGAGATATTCGCATTACAGTCTGTGAATGTCCAGCAATATTTAAAGTTTAGCCAAGAATAAAAAACAAATTTATCTATGAAGAATCTTCATATTTTGTTAAATAGTTTTTAATGGTTATGAACTTTTCTTTGATAGTTGATTCACACGTAAGATATTTCTCCTGACCATAGCAATATTCATTGGGTGGGGTCGGAGGCAAACAAAGGTTAAAGATATATAATCAAAATTTATTATAAGTCGTATGAGGGTATATATTGTGGCAGAGGTTGTTCTGTGCATAGGCTCACTCAGAAGAGCACAATGAAGTTAACTCCACTTAGAACGTTATCGCATACATCGACATTGTGGCTATTACGATAGCCATTGCACGGTCCCTATCACTTCTTATGTTAAATGCAACCCCGGATATAATGACGTTTGCATGCAGTTATATCACTGCATAGGTCCCTTGGGCATCGAAATATACTGGAGTTTAATATATGCTAATATATGAGTATCTGTTGATCTGAATATATCAAATATGATAGACCATGCTCTGTTCGAACAAGTTGAATCAAGAATAAATGTAAGAGCAGGAAGTTAATTTGCCAAAACCTATATATCGTGTGCGAAAATACTTGTGAAACAGGATCTTTAAGTTTTACCGCATTTCCGATCTAGGCAAAGAAGCTATTCATGGCGAGTGGACCCGACATTGTGCTCAGAATGTAGTATATTCATTCTTTCAATTTTGATTGTTTTGTGTTAAAGGGGAAAGGGTAGGGTTTTAAGAGAAAGGGGTGAGACCTTATTAAAATATGTAAGTTAATAGAGTCAAAACGTCCATATCCCATCAAAATGTTTACAATTAAGTTTCCTGTGTGCACGAAAGAAATGAAAACAACATAAAAACTATTACTATTTTGTTGCAAGCACTGAGAGAAAAAAGAAATAGTGCTGAATGCAATGTTTCATTTGCTCCGCTTGAACACAATCAAAAATACTGAGAAAAGTCACCAGAGGAAAAAAGTAGGTCACTGTGGCCTACATTTCATACTTGTATATATTAGTCCTCATATGAATGCTCTTTTTAAGTCTCATGACTAAAAGCAAACGTGTCATATAATTCGACTTCAACAGATTAAATTACGATAGTGAAGAGTTAAAAGGAGGTCTGCGTGCCCTAATTTTACACATGGTGGTTAGTACAACTCAGTACAAAAATACCTACCAAGTCTGATGAATGTAAATACGATGGTATTAATGGAGCTTAACTGCAAAAACTTAACGAAATCATATGGAGCGTAAAACGTAGAGCGTTGTCGACTACTTTTGCCCGTGGTGAGTAGAAATCATGAAGATAATACACCCATCCCGTGCTTTGACTGTAAATGAAACAGGGTCAGAAAATGTGCTAAATGCAACAACAAAAAGATGAAGTACAATAACAATGACTTAACATATTCATTCGCCTGAGCGTGAAAAGTTGGTGTCACTCCTGTGTGTTAAAGAAGGAATAAACAGCCATCTTCCTGTCCAGGTATCTTACTTTAAAATTATATTGTTATAACTTTTAATGGATATACCAGCATCTTGAATGAAACCGGACTAAACCAGTCAATAGTAAACTAGCACCAATATTTATAAAACTCGACAACTCTGTAAGGGTGCAAACTTCTGTCGATCTATGAAGAGCACATTAATTTAGGCAGGTGAATGATGAATTAGATTTATGGGGACCGGTGCGTGTTAAATCGCCATAATGCACGGATTGTTAATGGCTGTGTCATGTGAGAGAAGTGATTCTTAATTAAGCATTCGTTTATTTAACAGTCAGACAGACTGGAAGGTAAGGGTTAACTTCGATCTTGTATCGGAATTGTCAGATTTGAAATTTTTCATAATCAGTTATTTGGGAATCTCGAGGTCACGCAGACTACAATTTTGGCGCCTAGTTATAAAAGGCGGGAGATATAATTAATCTGGATTGGTTACGCTAAATAAGGGGCGTGGTTCCCACATTAAATTTCTTGGTTTTAATATGTCCCATCGCAAAATTTTGTCAGTCTACGTTTTTTCTGCAAGAGAAAACAAAGGTAGGAGACTCCGAGGTTGAATTTAGAAGAAATTCTCTCGTAAAACATTTATCCAAGGGGCCGGATTTCTGGAAAGACGACGGACACAATTCTGGCTGTAGAAGCGAGCAAAGCTTGAAAGCACAAGGTATATGCGCCAATCTCATGTAATGCGTTGATATCAATATAACGATTTGCTTGGTTTACTTGCTTATATTTGCATGAATTTATTTGTTTAAATTCGTATATCAATTTTCTTGGTATGAGTACAATTGTGTTGAGTTCATCTATCTGAATCCGTACAATGATCTTCTTTATATAAGTTTGACGAATTGTTTGAATGTGTCGTCTTGATTGTTATAGGAAAATAGGTATTCTAAGAATTTCATGCCTTACCTTAGTTGATGTGAGTTACGAGAATCTGTGTGAATTCACCGACCTTAGATGATTTCACGTATGATAAAGACTTGAGTGTGTATTGACTGAAATTAACGTTGTTAAGCCATGAAGTAAGATTTCAATTATGCTAAAGACTTGAATGTGTGTATTAACTGAAATTAACGTAGTTAAGCCATGCAATGAATTTCATTCATTCATTTGTGTAATTGAGACGAGAACGGAACTGTTATATCTCGTGGGATGATAATGTGAGTCAGGTTAAAGTAGCCATTAGGAAGTACATTAATCTTACGAAACTTGGTTTGCTTATGGTCTGTCATGTTTGGCTTGACCAGATAACCTTTGGTATCTGTTTGAATTCCGATAGAACGATATCTGACATAACGAGAGGGGAGTAATGGTCTATTCCCAGTAGGATATCTGACAGGAAATTTAGGTTGCTTCTCTGTTTATTTTGAAAGGGGAAAATAGCTCCACGGAACATATCCACGACCTACTTATCCAAGTAACTACGTATCACGTACTTACGTATCCACCTACCCACACAAAGTTCGAGGGCCGACAGAGGCGAGACAATAGAGAGTTTGGAGAAGAGAAAAGAAAGTGGAAATCACCAAGAAGGATAACCACAGTGAAGTTGGAATGAACCGGAAATAAGCAGGTTATGAAGTAGAACAAGGCAATGACTTCGATTGTTCACTCGATTCTATGATGAACCAATTCTATCATTTAAAACAGATCGTCTATTTATATAAGGATATTTGTGTTTGAAATTCGGTGAAGGATATGTAATGTATTATCACAATTGTTATGCAATTGATTAAATTGTTGACTTTTCATGTATGGGGGCTCGTGTCATTCTGTTTATATATCTGCTCAGACCTCTATCTATTCCACCTATAAGTTTCACACTTTATATTAATATTTACTCGATCCGGGCAATAACACCGAAGGCGATCACCCTCTAGATAACGATAACCCAATAAAGCGGACACCTTGTAAGAAGGTACAATCCGACAATCAATTCCACCAACAAAACAACCCACCCCCAACAAAGTGGGGGCTCCGTAACAAACTCCAATGCACACTGAAATCCAGTCTCTTTTGAGGATAATCGAGCAGTTAATTTTAAAACTGTCTTGCAGTCCGTCAGATTTCCAAAACTTGAGATAATCCAGGACCAGAAACGTATCCGTATTTTGTTTTTATCTGAGCTGACATCATTACCATTACGTTATAGTTAATAAGAGACAATCAACTTAGTCCTGTGTCTAAACTAGGCATGTACAATAGAGGTGCACGGTATTACTGGTATACCGGTTTACAGCGGTATTATTTTCCAGAACTAAGCACCACGATACTTTTTCCCCTGTACCTGTTCATCTGAAGTTTCCTTCAGTAAGGAGTGTAATCTTGTCACAAACTGAATGATATGAACAGCATATTTTCATTTTTCATTATAAAATAATTTTAAATAATAATAATAATAATAATAATAATAATAATAATAATAATAATTGTTATTCTTCTTCTTATTATTATTATTATTATATTTTACAAAATGTTGCATTTATCACAAATTAATTTTGAATATTACAAATTTAATTATATTTAAAATCCTTTAATCACATGTTTGACACGTGTCACGTATGTCAACGTGATGGTCAAATGGGATGATGTGAAAGATATTCGGGCCAGATCTTTCGGAAAAATTTTCGGTTAAAAAAAATAATTTTTGAGTTATTTAGTAGTGTATGTTAATGTGTTAAGACTGTATTCGTTTGCAAAACTGCGAATCGTCTTAAGAGTTTCAGGAGAACAGTTGTTTTCTGTTTGAATTTTGTATAATTTCTCAAGTCTACTAAATATGTTCTCGTTTGTTGAGTGTGTTTTATGTTTTTCTGACTCTATCTAATAAATATCTCGTCTTGACCTCGGTATTCAACTCCAATTTCCTCTACCTAGTGTTGATAGTAAATCGCAGCTTCAGTATCGGTGCTTCATACTTCAATCGACAAGCTCTCTACTGACCGCACAATATCGTTCACAGGATATGAGCTAATCGTCCCACTCCAATTATAGGTGTTAGATTACAACTTATACAACAATTAACATATACATAGCAGATTCATCTGTTATAAGGTACTGAGCGTTTAATGGGGCTACGATTTTCTTCTTAGCTGTGATATTTTGCTTTATTTTATCTGAAGATAGCATGGTTTTTTCTCCAATTATTTAATGGGTATAATATGGTGTTATTTTGTTTTAAACAGATAAATCAGAGCGAGATAATGTTTCCAGCTACTGCAAGACGGAAAATTTTTTTAAAACCGTGTCAGGTCCCAGCCTCAAGACATTAAATTGTTAGTCCGTAATACCGTGGTACCATCTTCGCTAGCCAAGCTTCCGATAACCCTCTAGATAGGGTTATCGGAACCATGGTCAGCTAAGATGCCGTGGTACGTATCGCGATGTGTTCAGAAATACTGCAGTACAGAATTTTTCATCTTACCCTACTCTAACGTAAATAACGACCCGCGGACTGGTTTTATCAGCTTATTTACATCATAGAGTATGGCTTTGAAAACCACTTATACTGTCCGCGCCCTGCAGCATGTAGCATATGCTATGAGGTAACTGCAGACTATCTACATGGCACTTTTTCTGGGTGACTCCACATGTTAATACACCATGCAACAGCGATTGTGATTGGTTCAGTGAGAAGCATAATATTAAACCATGGGCAATCCGTGTCAATCCGAAGATAAAAGAAATCGCTACAATATTCTATTGTGCCGATAAAAGACAAACGTTTGCGCGTCTTGTAACTTTAAGGAATCACCCTGAGGGTTTGTTAGTACTGAGTGCGTTTACTTCATGCGACAATGAGTAACGAACACCTGTGCATTAGTTTGGCATCGAACTAATAACAATCGCCAACGGTCAACGACAGATTTTATGGAGATAATTTGGGCACACTGCTCTGCCATTTTAGTAACGAAACGTTTTCTGTTGTAAAACCTATCCATTGTCATTCTGCGATTTTACAGTTTCATTTGTAATAACAGTTTTCAGTTTCCTGACCGGACTGTCACAGCGAGAAAAAAAAAGTTACCCGTCAGTTTTTTGGTTCGTTGTCCCAAGCAGGAGGACAATGAATTTTTCTACTCTTGAAATTATTACAAAGGCTTAGTAAATATTTGTATTTATACTTGAGTGTATTTTTTTATTATACAAACCCTCATATACCTATGTGATACGATGCAAGCATGTTCACCCCACCCCACATCTGTGATAGAATGCGAGCATTTTGCACCCCACCCCACATGTATGTGATAGAATGCAAGCATGTTCTTCCCACCCTATCCCTTCCTTTCTCTTCCATCATAACCGAATTTATAGAATATTCAATCATATGCATTATTGATTGATGGATTAGAATAATATCCATAGTGATTATAGTATTATTTAAGTAACTTCCTTTGATTGAAAGTATGTGTACAGATTTAAAGAAATATTACAATACATCTGGGGACCCCACCTGCCTGAGTGGTCTAAGGCGCTCGTCTTTACGGATCACTGACATCTCACCTCTGTCCGCGTTGGTTTGAGTCTCGGGCTCGGCCAACGTAGGTATGTGAGAAAGCTTGTCAGTAGTTTCACGTGGGTAGATGGTTCTTCCGCGGGTTTTCCCGGGTTCTTCTTCATCAAACATACTGGCCGCCATGTACAGCCTATCATATGCTGAAAATGGGGTTAAACCCACAACAACAACAACAACAACAACAACATTTTATCTGTATCAGTATAAAAATTGAAAATGAATGACACCACACCATTGATCTGAAATAAATGCGCACGCTTTTATGTTTATTGTTATATATAGTTGTACGCCTCTGCTATGTTTCTTGAGCTTTGAGGAATATGCGTTCAAATATTGCTATTTTGTGTCTGCTTATTTCACGTCTTGTTGCTGTACTCTATTCCAAAAAATTATCCTTCGTTGAGGTCACGTATCACAATCACATTTTAAATAGATTTCATGTAATAATATAAATCTGCACTGTAAATGTGAATGGACTAGGAGACCCCATGACAATAAGGAAGATATTTAAGTGGATAAGAGATAAAAAAATATATAAACTATTTTTTGCGTACAAGAGACACATTGCAATAAGAACTATAGAAAAACGAAATGGATTTTTTTTTGTGATTCTAGTCCTAGCATGGAACTGGCATTTAACTTAATAATTTTTTGACTTAAATAAATACAAAACTGTGACAAATAAATACAAAAATATTAAATACAGACCGAACTTTTGGAAGCTTTTAAATTTTATATAAATAAGAGAGAAGTAATATTCATAACTATGTACGAGTTTGGTAATTGTAACGAGAGCTGTATGTATTGAAAAGAAAAATCAGCTTTCATCGGACAAAAGTACATTTAATTATATTAATTTTCATTTTCATTAATGACGGGATTGGATCGCAGAGTGACATTGCACTTTAGTATCATCTATCAAAGTATAATTCCCGGCTTTGACACGTAAAAAGGTAAGTAGTCAGTCATCGTAATCCAGTGTTTTTCTTATGTGTGCTCCTAGTTCTATAAGCCTCGTGTGTGTGTGTGTGTGTGTGTGTGTGTGTGTGTGTGTGTGTGTGCGATTTGGGTTTTTAACGTAGCTTTAACAATATTTCAGTCATATCGCTACGATGTCTGCAGTGTGGCATTTTAGTGATGTCTAGCAATGGAACATCAGGCCACCAACTTGTAGTATAATGCCCGAAACCAGGCCGAACAGTCTTAACACTAACCTCTTAATGCTCAGCGTCTAGCGAGGCAGCTGCTATTACCATTTTGTTTCATAAGCCTTTAGTATGACTCGGCCGAGGTTCGAACCCGCAACCTCCCGCATCCGAGGCGGACGCTCTAACCACTAGGCCATCGGAGCAGTCATAAACTAAGAGAGATACGTCAACATTCCAACGTAGAATTTATGGGTCACGAGATAATGTTCTTTAAAGCTGCTTTTCCCAGCCACATATCGAAAAGCGAAATAATAGCACGACATAATTTTGTGGCTCTTTTTGCGAATAGTGAAAAGGTACACTACAGTTAAGGAAGCAAAGTGGTACTCTTCAAAAGGGAACTTGAAATGGGCCCCGGGTGGCTGAGTGTCTAAGGTGCTCATCTTGACATATCACTCACACATCTCACATCTATTCGTGTGAGTTCGAGTCTCGGCTCGACCACCGTGGGTATGTGAGAATACTTGCCAGTAGCTTCCCATGGGTCGATGATATTTTTCTGATTTTTTGTCAACCAAATATACTTAGCACCATGTCCTGAAAATGGCGCTACATCCAGCAACAACTGAACTCGAAGGTTTGCTTTCGAAAGAGTAAAGAGCACGTGCTCTCGTCAATAGTAGGTATAAGTTGATTTATGCCTGCATAAAGCCTAGTCTACCTACAACAAAGTGTAGTAGGTTCAATGGTCTAACAATAAATCAAGTTAGTTTTGTGAACACAGTACATGTTTACCCTTTAGGTATCACTGGACAGTATTATTTGGTAATTTTTCATCAGAGAGATTGCAAAATAAATACGATTGTTTCTACACTAAAGATACAAATAAAAACTGACCAATGATTTTTGTGGAAAGTATGCGTATCAAATTTGAATTAAGCTGTTCATATTTAATCCTTGTACAACTTGTAGCTTATATAATGAACCATCACTACCATCAACTATTCTTCTGTAGTGTCAATTTCCCACTGTGAAGGGCTGCTTTGAATATTTTCCACTGACAAGGTGGTCCAAACAAACAACTTAGTCTTACGCGTGATTGAAGTATTATAGAGGGCGCTCTGCAGAGCTTATGAACTTATGAGAGAGTGACATGTGCATGAAGTTGTTTGCATTATCAACATGCACAGTAGAGAGAATGTTGGCATATCTCTATGTTACTTTCACGTCCAAAGGCTGAAATTTCATTAGATATTGTACTTTTGGAAAGTGTACATGACCTAAACACACAGCTGACTAAAATGTCTGTTCTCATATAATAAAAAAATCAACTTGAATTAGTCTAAAATACTCTTCAACAGTTATTAAAATAGGGAAAAAGAATTTTCCCAGACTGGACAGTACCAGTTTTTGAAAGTGCAACGAATGAATTACCAAATAAAACAAAATTTGTATAATAAAAAAAAGTTATCGGCTCTTTTATTACAGTTTACATAGGATTTCCAGGAAGTGAAAATGACCAAGCGAAGATAACCCTTTTTTGATAGATACAAATCTTAAGCAAGGCCAGTCTGTATACACTATAACCCAAAATACACCCATCAATCATATACTAAATTAAAGGGAATTAAAACATTCTTTTAATAATAAATAAGATATACAAAAGTCATTTTTAAACAGCCAGTAGGACCGCTCCGGTGGCCTAGTGGTTAGACCGTCCGCACGGGATGCGGGAGTATTCGCGGGTTCGAATCCCGACCGAGTCAGACTAAAGACTTATACAAATTTGTACTAGCATCTGCCTTGCTTGGCACTCAGCATTAAGACTAGTCGGACTGGTGTGAGGCCAATGTGATTGGGTGGGACACCATGCTACATGTCGGCGGCATGATCCTCTGTGCTAGATAACACTATAAACTGCCACGCTGCAGACATCATAGCGATATAACTGAAAAATTGTTAAAGCTACGTTAAAAATCAAAATCACACAGAAACAGCCGGTCTAACCAGTAAGGAAAATCTGGGAAATTCTTTTCCTTTCAACATTTAACTTTATGCAAAATACAAAAGTTTAAAGCGCCACCATAACATACTAACATCCGACTCCTTAACCTCTCAACCATCCCAATTTTGAGATATTTACATCTGTAGAAGACATACGTAAACAAGTAAACAAAGCTGCCGTTCATTTGAAGTCCGACTTACGCATTTAATTCCCTGTGTTAGTAAAAGTGTGAAAGGCAGTCTCCAAACAAGCCAGTCCACCTTCAAGCAATTAAACATAAACCAAATTACAGACTTGGTTACTGTGCAGTGGTTGTAGGAACAAATGCTGCCCCTCCCGGGCACAACTTAATTTCTGGGTCCCCTTCTAGTACAAAAAAGTTATTTGATGGGAATCTGGGGCACCTACTTGGCCAGGCCCTTCCACTGGCCTCCCTCTTCTGGGTTATTTGGGTGGTTGCTACGTAACTGTTTATGTGTGAATATTTCATCACAAAAACTCATGCTTAGTAGACTCAGCCTTAAGAAATGAGGGTGGGGTTTGTGGCTATAGGTCTGAGGGAAAGCGAGTTTTGTTATCACAACCACCACGTCACAAAGCATAAACAATACTATTTAATATTATATAGTACTGAAACTGCCCTTCTGAGAGTAGTTAACGGCTTTCTCTGTGCTTTGGATAGTGGAGAGATCAAAATCCTCACCCTCCTTGACTTGCCTGCGGTATTCGACATAATAGACCATGACATATTTATTCACCGTCTCCAGCATGTATTTGGTATTTGCGATACAGGTTACTATGTTTCAAGTCCTAGATAATCAACAGGACACAGTTGTGTCCGTAAATAGATATCATTCCAGCCCAGTTGATCTGTGTTGGTGTTCCACAAGTCTCTGTTCTCGGCTCGTTCTCATCATTCTGTACATTCAGCCGCTCTCAAGTGTCATAGATCAACATCCGGTGTCTCACCAATTGTACGCTGATGACATTCAAATATACATATCTAGCTGCCAGACTGAAGTTGAGGTTACCATCCCAGACGTAGAGAGTCGAATTTCCAATGTGAATGCATGGATGACATGTAACAAACTGCTGATCAATGAGAATAAAACTGAAGCCATCCTGATCACCAAGCAAAGACTTTCTGGTTCACATCAGCAGCAGGCAGGGTGAACCCTACAAATTGGTTTCGAGCAAGTTTTTCATAAAATAAAGGTTCCTATAGAGGCTGAAAAAAAAGGCCAATAACGCTAAACCGAACCCCCTAACTTTTATTATTACCGTATAGTTTGAAAAACGAATAATAAATCGTTTGGTTTAGCTCATTTTTGTTATTTTATTTTTGATTTTTTGTTTTTTATGTTATAGTGCGTTTAGTTTACTCGGCGGGTCGCTTAATTTTTGTCATTCACCCTGCCTGCTGCTGTAA